>ML776630.1:1762416-1802749 GCA_009831015.1 Picea engelmannii | reverse complement strand
GCTTTAGGAGAAACTCAAGAAGCAGCAGTTGGAGGACAAAAGGAAGAGGAAGAGCCCAGGATCAGGATCGTGGAATGGTGACTGGCCTCAGAAATCATTGTAAGTTGGTTCATATTGAAGCTAATGAAAAAAATACTTTTCCCGTCCCGAATACATGAATCTCATCTATGTTATTTGATTTATGTTTTATCTCTAACCCCCTAGTAGATCAGTAGCATGCATGCATATTGTTGTCTTGATTGCAGGAAGCTTTGTGGAAGGAGCAACAGCAACAAGGAGATAACAACTCAACGAAAGATCTACTTCAACCGTTGGAAAAAGGTTGGTTTAATTCTTCCTGTGTTTGCCTGAGAAAATGGATTGAGATTTTGGGTAGAAGGTTAAAAGTTAAATCTTAAGGGTCATGATCTGCGTATAAGTTTAGAGCCCTAGATTATTAGTCCATAGGGTAGAATACCCCACAACACTATGGACAAGAATCCTCTGATGGAAAAAGGGTTTAAGAGACTAACCTGCTGGGATACTGAACAGGTTTACTAGCAGCAGGTATCGGTCTATGGTATGACTAGGCAAACCCATCAGGGTACTTAACAGTCCTGTTGGCAATGGAGAATTCTACCCGGGGAAGGAACCTCTTACTAATTATCACAACTACCCCACCGGAGTACTGAACAGGCTTGTTGGCAGTGGGTTCTGGTTGAAAAATGTCTCATTTATACCTGTCTGATTGAAAAATCCACTTTTTGTCATCTAAAACAAAAAGAGTAAAGGTCACTATTGGATTTCATGAGATACAAACTCCAGATTAATCAACAACATAATGTCCATTTGAGAATCACCCTAAGTCAACTTACCAGTCTAACATCTAAAGCCTGCACTATCTAAGAAGGAAACTTATTAAGAGTGGAGCCCTGACTAGGGAGTCTAATCTACTTATACTGTGAAATTTATCTATAACATCCAATGATAGTAAATGTCTGAAGCAAGTTAGGTGGGATCTATTCTTCTAGAAAACATATATATATTCCCTGTTTCACTGGTGAATGCTACCTCTATCAATAATCCATTAAAAGAAGGGCAATTTCATTTTTTGGCATGAGATCATATGATAGGTGATAAAATGTACTTATAAAATTTGATTGGTTTCTTTTTCTCTTATCATCTTTTCTCCATTATTATATAAAATGTTGAATCCTCTTGCATACAGATATACAACATCTTTGGCATGGGGGAAGCTCAAAGAGCCCCATTCAGAACTCTTTTCCAGACTTACATGATCATCCTGCAGAACCAAATACAAAAGATGATAAGCACAGAATATCAGAAGTACAGGATATTCCGTTACCAAGTTTTCAAGAAGCTTCAGTCTAAAAGGATGAATTCTGACAATTTACAAGCAATCACACATGCTATGGGTATTAATCATACAAAGGTAAAAGAAAAGGTAACATGGTATTTATTTTCCTATGCTCATAAAACTACAATAAGTGTGAAAAGATATACTAGATCTTACGACCTTAGTATTAAACCCATGCGCCTATCCCTCATACCCATATGACTAAACCTAATCAATCCTCTCATAGCTCTTGAACATGGTTAAGGGAAAAATCATATCAAAATATGAAGCATGTATAGCAATGATAAGCCACAAATATATTTCATCCTTAAGCAATTCACGAACCTATCTTATATCATGAACAATGACCTAACATCAAATTCACTACCCGAACATCCAATCACATATCACAAAATGATGCCTTGAACACCCAATGTCTTGTCCTCATCATTACAGTAATGGGTAGAAATAAAATGGCTTATCTAGTCATAAATTGTCCTTACAACATCCTTACTTAAGCTTACCATTCGCATTATCAACACCATCACCATATTCCCCCTTGTCGTGAGCTTTCTCTAGTCCCGAGCCTACTCCTTTTCAGTACCAAACCCTTACCTCATCAATTAACTAAACCCTTGTGCTACAACCCGATCCTTTTCTCACAACTTATAACGATGGTGGTTAGTAGACACGAATTGGTCTTCCAAATTTATAGGGAAACCGAGGAGTTCCAATTATGTCAAGAAAAATATGCTAGATCGGGGTGGATGTCATTTCTGGAAAAATTTACAAGATGGCACGAGAAGATATCTCATGAATTTATTCAGAGCTATGATGGAGAGATTGCACATATAGGCAATCTACAACTGATAATCAACAAAGCAACCTTAAGGGAGGTCACAAAACTACCTAGCAAAGGATACAAATACTTCAAAGGTGTAGGAATCAACAAAGAAATGTGCCAACAATTCTTGAAAGAAGATCATCAGCACCCTGACTGGAAAAAGGGGATCTCGAGGAACTTCATCAAGGAATAATTTCATCCAATGATTACTAGTCTTCAACGATTTGTCACTTGTGAGGGCAGGTATGCTGTGACCTTCATTTATCATCTTAGGATTCTATTACATTTTGAAGGAGGCCCTGAAATCAATTTCCCATATTTTCTATGGATGAGTTTGAATAAAATGGTAAGAGGTGTTAAATCCATCTCCAAAATAGAGAAGACTATCATTTACCATCAAGGTCTCATTAAAATGCTAGTTTTACATGAACTTAGGAAATAGAGGATTAGTTGGAAAACCCTTATCACACAACACATTCCCATAGAAAACAAACTTGTGGAGAAAACCCAGCATGTTCCAGAAAAAAACTAAGGATCCTCAAAATCAAAAGGGCAAGAAGGATAAGACAACTCCACCATCATCTAGGGCAGTGAGCCAACATGAAAAAGTAGGGTCCTCTTCCATAGTCAATAAAAAATTTAAAATATCTGAATCAAAAGGTAAAAACAAATTAGTTGAGGAGAGTTAAACGGTGGCAGTTGAGAAAGAGGGCCATCAGACAAAAATGATGAAGAAAGGGAAGCATAGCTCAGAAACTAAAAGTAAATAGTCTGTGGCACAACCCCCTGTCACCATTTCACAATTAGAAAAGAAGAAAAGGAATCATGTGAGTATCCCTGATCCGATACCTCCTTGTAAAAGAACCATGAGGAGAATGGCAAAGAAGGGAAAAATAGTAGCCAGTCCTCATACATAGGAAGATCCAATCAATCTTACCTCCCCTTCTAAGGATTTACCAATCTAAGATGACATCCCTAGTTTGACCGAGGAGAAAGCCACTATTACTTTATGTGGGATGAGGGAGGAACTCAAGGAAAGGGAGTGTATCCAACCAGTGATGATGGAGTGAACAAAGACCTTGACAAAAGAACAAATGAAGAAAAGGATTGGAGAACTGCAAAAAAAAAATCAGGAACTCCAACAAGAAGTAAAGGAATATCAACTCTTGGACAGGTATATCAAAAAGGAAAATGAGCAATTGAAAGAAACTAGCCAACAACTTCAAGACGACCATGAAGAGGCCTCTAACAAGCTCAAGAAGGTATTATGACTCCTACAATACATTAGGGTCATCAAAAGGGATCTGAAAGAATAGGCTTCAACCATCAACATCATTGATCCACCAAAGTAAAGAACACAGTCTCAAGTTTTGAAACATTTTGGGTTTGTTTTCAGTTGCATGAGGACATGCAATGATTTTGGCATGGGGGAATGTTGAGACCTGAAATTGACATCCCCATTACCCTATTATACTCCTTATCTATACCTTTTTGGCCTACCTAAGCTTGGGTGGATGACATGAACTCTACCATTAGCCAGTGATAAGGTCATAAGGTAAAGTATGGTTAATTCATGCATTTTGTGGTTTATTGCGTTAGGGAATTAAATATTTCATGTACTAATGCTTCAGTTTGTCATATATAAATCTTTGACCTCTAGATATCCAGTGTTCCTGTACCAACTCATCTATCTGGTACCTACGCACCAAGACTGCCACTATCCGAATCCGGTACCAAAATCTCGTCTGTTGCGATCTGGTACCAACGACCACACACTATTATGATCCGGTACCAACAACCATGAACTGTCATGATCTAGTACCACCTTTTGCACACTGTCATGATCCCATACCATCTACTTATTACGATCCAATACTAATATGGAAGAGCCTAATGCACTAAGTTAAGTTCTAGATCTTGCCTAAGCCAATTGGTGGACATCTATTTGCTTTAGCAAGACTATGATAAGAATAGTTTGTTGATTGTCTCATCCTCATGCACTTCATGTCATGAGGATGAAGCTAAATATGTAACCGAATGATTGAACTTAACAACTGATTGATTTGCAAATCACTTCACCTCCTTGTGTTTCACGATTAAGACTATTAAATAGCCGTGACAAGGATGGTGGAAGTGTAGGAGAGTTAGCATATTACCAATATGTGAAGCAGCGTATGATAGTATAGAACATATTCCGAGTGAAGATTAATAGAATTCCATTTATATCCATATTCTGATTATCTATGATTAAGTATGAGTTGAGTTGTTAACGAAAGTTTTGATTTTATGTTTTGAAATGTGAATGAGAGTAATGTGTATGTTGAAGACAAGCCTCCTGTAGACTTTAGTAGCTGACCTGTTGAAGTGGAAAGGGCCCACCGCCCAACAAAGGTCAACCTCTTCGTAGATTAGCATTAGCATTTGTTTTCCAGTAGTGTAAAACATTAAATTAGCTAAAGCTTTAACTCTGTTAGATGATAGCAATACAACTTAGACTAGGATTTCCATTATATAATTGCTTAGAGATCTTTACTTGCTCTGTTTTTGCATTTGCTTTGTTCTCATGAATTTGATTTCCTTGAGTGATCATATATGTTGGCAACAATAGTCAAAACTATTTGGATAAGAAGTAGTGAAGTTCATTGTGAACCACAGCAGAACCAACATATTGACTATTGAACTACCCATGCTATGATTTGATGATTGATGTGTGATTTCCTTTCAGAAGTGTGGATTGCATAGTTAGTTTTCTGGGTCAGAGAGAAGAGTTGATCTGTCAAACCAAATCCATCTCATACTTGCATGTGTCATAATGAAGTGGATAGCCTCTCTGTGAAAGACAACCAAAGTGCATTACAGTTTGCTATTTTGATTTGTTTCCAACATGCATAATCTAGTTTAATTCTATACTCGTGACATTAGAAATTACCTTTCTTACTGGTGTCTTGTAACTCTGTTGATTATGAATCCCGGATTGATAATTAATGAGTGCATTATAATAAACATATAAGAAACACAACAATGATCATAAATTATAGAGGGATATTAAAGGTTGTACAGTAAGAATCTTGACAAACACAACCCCTGATGCTCACAACATTATCTAGGGAAGGGAAAAATTATGTTTCTTTTTCCAAACATTTAAAACGATAATATTAGAGTTTAATGGATATATTTTCCTATTATTATATATGGTTTTATACTTTGTCAAAACAAATTCCAAGTCTTTACAAATTTTTGTAACTTAGTGAAAGATTCGCCAAAATTTTACAAGATTTTATAATTTAGTGAAAGTTTCACCAAGATTTTACAAGATTATATAATTTGGTAAAAGATTCACAAAACCATTATATTTACATATTATATTATTGTTAAAATAGCCTTCAAATTTTCCTATGTATCATGGGAATTCATAGATTTATTATACATATAAGTTTAGGGGAGGGGTTCTTAAAATTTTCCCTGTAAGGAGTTAGTTGTAGGAGACAAGTTCAACCAAAAATCACCAAGATTTTCTTGGCATGTTCATTAACCATTATATTTACATATTATATTATTGTTAAAATAGCCTTCAAATTTTCCTATGTATCATGGGAATTCATAGATTTATTATACATATAAGTTTAGGGGAGGGGTTCTTAAAATTTTCCCTGTAAGGAGTTAGTTGTAGGAGACAAGTTCAACCAAAAATCACCAAGATTTTCTTGGCATGTTCATTTTTTGCTTCTCTTGAAATTATAAACCACTTAATTTTCTATGGGAAGAGTAATGGTCAAGGAGAGTGCACACTTTGTTGATAACCTCTCTAAATCATGGTTCCAATGGGTGTTGTATTAGTTTCCTTAACCATTTATAAACTAGGTCTGAGCACATTTATGGCCTTGGGTGTCAGAGTCTTTGGAGTCAGGGTCTTTGGATTTGGCCACCATTCCCCTTATATTTACAAACAAATTTAGTATAGACACCTTCATACACATTCATTTCATGGATATATTTAGGGGAAGGAGAGGTTTGTGTGGGTAGGGCCACCATTGGGTGGATTTGGATCATAAGTGAGTAACCATGGATGTGATGATTTTGGCTTCAAAAATGAGAGAAGTTGTTGAGAAATAGATGCACCAAACTACTTGGTGGTGGTCCTAGTTACCAATCCTGATAAGAAAAAAATCTTTAAGGTCTTGGATAGTTTAACCCAACACAAACTCTACATTGATGTCAGGGTTGGAAAAATTGCTCAGGATCATGGTAGATAAATTACCTTGTATATGTTGCAATCCACCCAAGGATTCCAAATATTTCATTAAGATTCCAATAAATTCCACCCAAATTGGAAAAGCTAGTTTGAAATTTTTTTTAGTGAAGAAATCACAGTTGAGTGGGAAAAATCCACCAATGTATATTCATAGATATAAGGGCCACAAAACATGATTTCATACACATGGACCAATTCATTAAATTGAAACATGAATAAACCTTGAGTTATATTGTAGATATGGGTGTAATTCCAAATCTTTTACCCCCACACCTCTTAGATCCATATTTGGGTGACAAACTTAGGAGGCATCTACCCTACAAATTATCCTGGAATGGAATGGATCCCTCCCTAAATGAATTACATAAGATATCATATTCATATTTGAATAATTAAATATTAGGTGGAGGGTCATTCCTTCATGGTACACATTTCTAGGTATCCTTCAACACCCTCTTCATTCTCTAGATCAGTAGCAATACCAAAAATTCCAAGTGCTTTTTTGGGTGAGGTCATATTTTCTCTTGTTATGAAAAAATGATCATGCTCAAACAAGTTAGGTAGGGAATGTAAGTCATATTTAATGCAAAAGACTACACAATAACTTTGTAACAACCCTAAGGATCACAATCTCTCAAGCCTAGCTCTCTACAACAAGTTTCTCATTTTTATAAATAATATTTATTAAATATACAACAAAATATTGTTTGATGGACATGGTAAGGACAAATAATTTTTATATTAAAGGAATTAGTGAAAAGACTCTCAATTTAAACTCTAGGTTTAACTTCTAGGTAACCATTTAGATCTCAAAATTCACAAGTCAAGTTTAATATTTTTGAAAATTACTTTCCATATATTTTTTATATCAAAACTAAACAAGATTTTGCTATCGCAATACCTGCCTCAATTAAAAAAATCTGAATCTGGATTTAATTGACTTGGAAAATATAATTTAAGTTGAATTATGTAATTTATATTATAAATTATTACATAAATATTAATTAATTATAACAATTATATTATAATATATAATATAATATTTATAATTATATTTAATTAATAATAATAATTATAATTGAATAACCATTTTTTACCATTCACCACATTTTCCTTAAAATGTATTTTTAGCATGGAATTTTCCATTATGGCTATTGATTCATTTGGTTATTATAAATTTATTATTACACATGTTGATGGAGTTGATGAGACATTACATAAATAAACAAATCGGCCATGATTATGGGTTAGTAAAAATAGTTGGTTTAATAATCACCATGAACCAACACGTAGCCACATTTCTCAAGATGTGACTGGCTTACCATTCATTGCTCAACAACAAGAACGACACATATATATTGTGTATTAATGTACATGCATGTGTCTTGATCGGAAAAAACCACAAAGTGATGGATGTGAAATATGTATTTTGTTATTTTAAAAAAATATGATTTTTTTTTTGTTAATGTTAAACTTTGGGTAAAATATGAAATTTATGGTTCACCACAAACTAATAGCCAGTCAACAAGTGAACTCATCACTATATACACTACCTAAGACATATATAATAAGGAACATATCAACTCCTTATTATTACTTCTTTGTTTCCCCTTATTACACGTTATGGATCTTAATTGATTTCAAATAATACAATAGTATGACCAAAATTAAATTATGTTTGATAAAAATATTAAAAAACATCTCCATAAAACATTCAAACATAAGATCTCATCAAAGACATGGATATTGTCCCATATCAAAACAAAACCATCATAATCAACCATTAAAACAAAAAAATCTCATTATTGATCATCATCAATCATTGAAAATAAATAATTATCATCTCAACTCATATGCCATCCTCTCTCTCTATATAAATGTATATACATGAATGTATATTTGTACTCCAAAATAGCTACCCACAAAGATCACAAAAAATAGTAATGCCACCATTGTCATGTACAAAATTAACAATCAAAATGTAAAAATATCAATAATCCATTTACACATTTGAAGTTCAAACCATTCACCTACAATCATAATATGAACCTTTTTCCCTTCGTCAATTGTCACAACCTTTTTCCCTTCGTCATAAATAATATAATAAATAAGTGGGTGAACATCTTACTCAAGCCAAAGTTTCACAGGATTTTGCTAGCTTTGCCTCTTAAGTTTTTAAGTGAGAAAAGGGGGGACTATAAAAATGATTAAACTAAAAATTAAATTCATAATATGAAATATAAGTCAATTGTCACAACCTTTTCCCTTCGTCATAAATAATATAATAAACAAGTGGGTCAACGTCTTACTCAAGCCAAAGTTTCGTAGGATTTTGCTATGCCTCTTAAGTTTTTAAGTGAGAAAGGGAGGGCTATAAACATGATTAAACTAACAATTAAATTGAGAGGATGAAGGCATGTTGGGAGGAATTCTCAACAATATGCTTAGTGTTAAAAAATTTAGTAACATGGGAAACAATCTCTTTTTTCTTCAAAACAACAAGGAGGACTTCATTGATTACTTGAGTAATAGAATCATTTAGAATATTAGTAACTTATTGAGTAAAAAAACAATAAGAGGTTTATATGCATCCTTTGAAGAAGAAGGAAAAACATTATAGACCACATGCGAACTCCCCAACTATTACCATTGACTAATTGTTTGGTCGAAAACAGCCATATACCTCCACATGCTCCTCTTTCCACAAAAACATTAGCCATTGTAATATTTCGGTTCAACCCTTTGGATGTTTTGGATAAAATTTAAATAAATAATTATAATGATGGGATTCAAGCTATATGAGCTTAGATGAAATGAAACCATGTGTAAATAATCTAAATATCTTATATAAATTCTTGGTGCGAAGCTCAAGGCTAAGGCCTAATTAGTGAATATCTAGGCATGTAATTATAGTTAATATGGTTTCTAAATACCATGAGGTAGATTTGCATGGTATTCTTAAGGTATGTAAATATTATTTTGAAAATTAATATAAGGATCTGTTGGCACAGGGGTAGACATGAGGTTCACTCCAAGAGCGCACCAACAATCGCTATCTACTGGCCCTTTCGGCAACACCTGCAAAGCATATGCAGTATCACTCGAAGCAGCTATCAGGGGGTTGCAAGACAAATATGTCTACGACCAGGGGAATATCAAGTGGGTCTAGTAGAACAACAACGCAATATGCACCTATCACTTATCAAGCTAGATCTCTCCTGCGTAGTTATAGATCTGATCTAACACAACAATGTAAATAACAAGATAACAACAACAGAGATCAAAGCAACAATCACACATACACAACACAAGATATACGTGGTTCACCCTCTCTCTAGGGATACATCCATAGAACTATTCTTATAATTCATTAAGGTAATGCATATAGTTCTTGTCTGCGTTCTTAGCTAGCAGATATTCTTTCCTCTCTCTATTTCTCTCCCCTCTCCTGCACACCCAACTGCAGGACTTGATCTCTGTACACAACTAAAGATCTTACAATACCATAAGGCTCTCTCTCAAGACAATAATTTTTCCCACAACAGAGTTGGATCAACAACAATATCATGTCAATACTCAATGACCAACCCATCCTAGGTCCTCTTGACCTTTATTTATACATTACAATACCTCACCAACAACCTTAGGATGAAACTTAAGTGCCAAAACCCTAGATACCAAAACCTAGGTGTCTAAAACCCTGGGTCAACTTGACCCACTTTTTCCGGGCTTCGCCAGCTTTCATTCCCTTCCTTCTTGCACGGTGCTCCAAAGCATCCAATGGTGACTTTTTACATTTTATGAGTTGTCCTCGATCCATCTTCCTCGCTGATCTTTCATCCTCGATCTCTTCATCCAACGACTTGATTTTCCGAATTTGCTACATCTTTTCTACTCTTCTGCTCACTTAGACCCAGTGACAATCACTATGTCTCCCACGAAGCTCACTTTTTACCTTTTATTCCTTGTACTTCTCTTCCTTCCATAACCAAGGGCCAACATGCCCCCAACTCTCACTTGTGACTTGTCCCGAGGCACTTCGGATCTGGTTCCTCTATTTTGCTTCTAGTTGGATTGCGCAGTGCAGTCTTTTCTTTTTGCTTTGTGCCTCCTATCCCTTCTTGTGCAGACTGTCTTTTCTGTGTCTAGTACCCAGTTCCAACTGCACCTGGTACCTAGACCCTTTTCTCCTTGCTTATACTGAGAGTTGCGAGGCAACTGGTTGTCATAGTACAACTTCAACCGATTTCCATTCACCAATCCTTCCTTCCATTTTCCATTCAATGTATTTAGCTACACAACTCCTCCTTCTGTAACATAGGCAATCTCATATGGTCCTAGAAAATGTGTTCTGAACTTCCTAGGGTGTTTTATAAATTTACTGTCATACACCAGCACTAAGTCACCTTGCTTGAATGCCTTCTTCTTGATGTACCTGTCATGATAGGCCTTCTCTCTTTCCTTCTGAGCTTGCAGATGGAGCCTAGCAATGAATGTGTCTTCTTCCAGTTCAACCAATTGTGCAAGCCTCTCGCAGACAATGCTAGTATTATCTATGTCTGTAAACACAACAATCCTTAAGCTTGGTACCAAATATTCCATCGGGACAACAACTTCAAGACCATAAACCAACTTGAAAGGGGTCTTCATTGTTAATTTCTTGCAAGTGGTTCTATAGGCCCATAGTACTGCATGTACTCTTAGATCCTAGTCATCCCTATTCACACTGCAAATTTTTGTCAATGTTGTCTCCAAGATCTTGTTGAATGCTTCAACTATTCCATTTACTTGTGGATGGTAAGGTGTGCTCTTCTGATGATGGACTATAAATTCTTCAGTCAGGGATTCAACTGTATTATTGATGAAATGTGTGCCTTGATCACTCATAAGGATTTTGGATCATCCAAACCTGGTTATTATTTCATCAAATATAAAATGTGAAGCTGTAGTTGCACTACAGTCCTTGACTGCTCTCGCCTCGGCCCATATGGTTAAGTATTTTGTCGTAGTAATGATATAACTTTCTCTTGTGCATTTCCCTGGTAGGTTTATAGGTCCCACAAAGTCAATGGCCCACTTTTCAAATTCTTGTAGGGTCATCTGAGGTGATAATGGCATTTCATCTCGTTTGGATGGTTTTCCAACTCTTTGGCATACATCACAGGCTCTAGCATAATCCTTAGCATCTCTATGTAAGGTAGGCCACCAAAGGCCAGCTCGTAGGAACTTTTGTGCAGTCACTCTCCCTTTGTAGTGTCCTCCTGTGATGCCTTCATGAGCTTATGCAAGGATCAATGGCCCCTTTGTCTCCATAACGCATCTTCTTAGTATCTCATCAGGTCCCAGTTTGTATAGTTGACCAGCTATAAGTGAAAAGTCTGCAGCACGCACCATGAGCTGTTTCTTATGGGGAATTGTATACTCACTAGGTGCCATTCCTGTTGACAGGAACTGGACTATGTCTGCGAAGTGGTCATCAATATTCCTAATTGTGAGCAGCTGTGCATCCGACAGTGTATCCTCCAAACTGGTGGGTTCTTCACCATGTTCCAACCTCGACAAGTGGTCAGGACCCTTGTTCATTCTTCCTAGCTTAACTATGATTTCAAAATCATATTCTTGAAATAGTAGAAGCCATATGCATATCCACCCCCCCAACACTAGCTTGTTGACTAGGTACTTCAGCGCAGAGTGATTTGTGAACATTTTAAAGTGTCCTCCCAACAAGTTGTGTCATAATTTTTGCAGCACATACACTATGGATAATCCTTCTCTTTCTGTAGTGGTATAGTTAATTTCGGTTGTAGATAGCTTCCTGCTAGCGAAATCTAATATATGGTCGATATCCCCTTCTCCAGGTTGTGTGAGTACTGCTCCTAATGCAATAGAAGACGCATTGACATGCACATGAATTCCTTGTTCCAATCTGGAAAAACCAGAATGGGCGCAGTGACCATCTTTTGTTTTAGTGTGTCAAATCTCTACTGGCATTCGTTTGTCCAGCCAAATTGACAATCTTTCTTCAACAACTTCTCCATTAGTGTTGTGATTTGAGCATAGCCTTTAATAAATTTCTTGTAATAGCCAGTATGTCCTAGCGCATTGCACAATTGTTTGAATGAAGTAGGTGGTGGAAAATAAACTATAATTGCAATCTTTGATGGATCAACCAACAATCCCTTCTTGCATACAATATGGCCTAATAGTACTCTGAATGGTGAGAAGAAGATGCACTTCTTCAATTTTAAAGCAATTTGACACTGCTTGCATTTATCCAGCATTAACCTTAGACATTCAATATGATTTTTCAACAAACTAAACACAGTCTAGTCATAAAAATAGGCTTCTAAAAATTTATGCAAAAATTCTTTGAACACTTCGACCACTACCCTAGAAACGATGGTTGGGGAATTCTTCAGTTCGAAGGGCATTACTGTATATTGGTAGAATCCCCATTATGTGGAAAATGTAGTCTTGTGGCAGTCCTCCTTGGCAATCTAGATCTGATGGTATCCTGAAAATCCATCTGTAAAAGAATATACTTCTTGGCTTCCCACATTGTTTAATACTTCATCAGTGAAAGGTGTAGGGAAAGGATGATGCAGACAGTCATAATTCAACTTCCCGAGGTCCACACATATCCTAATTTCTCATGTCTTCTTGTCTTGTACTACCATAGGGATGATCCACTCTGACTCTTCGATAGGTTCAATAATCCATGCTTCCAGCATTCAGTTGAGCTTAGTCTTCACTTTTTCCTTGTATTTCGGGTTCAACCTATAGGGTATTTGCTTGACTATCTTTTCATCTGGTTTCAAAGGTATTCTCATATCTCCCATAGGTCCTTTGATATCCTTCATATCAGTGAAATTGGTCGAAAAAAATTCCTGATATTCGTGCAAAAAATCTGTAATCTTGTCAATGGTGGCAACATCCCAGTAATCTCCAACATTGGCAAGATTCGGTGTCTCCTTTGTCCCAATGTTGACCCTTTTGATCTTGATGGGCTGACCAATAAATGGTAGCTCAAATCCTAGTCCTTCCACATCTCTTTGGCCTTCTGTTTCAGTGATGTTTACCTTCCTGGGATTGTCATCATCGTCGACATTGATGTTGTAGAAACTCTGCAATTTATGGAGAGGCATAGTCCATTCGTCCTCTTCTTGTTCCATAGGTAGGATGGATGCCTCCTCAAATACCTTCTGTCTCACGATCTGCAATTCTTGGTCTAATGAAGGATATTCATTTTCAAAGAAAAATTTGGTTACAAAATTCTGAATCATACCTTCCCAATCTGTAGTGACGAGGCATAACTCTGCTTGAAGGTACCAATTGATAGGAGTTGTGTCCAGTGTGTTAATGAATCTATGCACCCATTGCTCTCAAGGGATGTCACTCTAGGCCTCTTTGCAGCTTCTCACATGGTCCTTTGGGAAGCTTCGACCTGTGTACCTTACTTCACAGCTTACTACTTGTGCTGAGAACCGTGCTATCATCAAGGTTTGACATTGTGTCCAGTATGTGATGTTTCTTTTATGTGTTCCCTACCATCTTGTTGGTGTGGCTTTCAGGGCCTCGCCCATAGCCAAAAACCTCTGTTGTGTTGGTATAATTGCTTCAAAGTCCGTCAAGAAGGATTCTAAAGGATTCAGACCATCAAAGGTAGGTAAGTTACTTATGGTTGTACCAATCCAGCGAACCTCTCTGGTCAGTTGAGCACATCTCCTTGTGGATACTTCATACATATGGTTATGCCAGTTCTCCAATGCTTCTTATGAATCTAATGAACACACATTTTCACTTCTCCAACTAATATTCCCATCAACTGTAGGGTTGATGTAATCATGTTGTCTGGCTGTCAGCTTGTAGATGTTTTCCAGTTCATATGCATGATCTTCTTCTCTGATAGGATTTGTATATCGAGGACCCTCATTTGGATATAAATTTGCAATGAACCTAAGGCCATCTCTTTAAAATGTCATACGCCTCTTATTTAGGTCAACAATAGTATAATTTTTGAAGGCCCAATCAATTTCTAACAATGCAGGGTAAGGGTTGTTGTCATCAACAATTTCAATCACCTCAAAATATGCAAATGTTCTAACTTCGTCGATGTCCACAGGGACATGTTCCAACCGTCCAAATGGGCTGACATCTTGCTGATTAGCCATGCAAATCTTGATAGGGGAATAGAACAGCTTAGGTTTTCCCATTAGCACCCATGTTTGCTTCTCCATGACATTGACCTCCGACCTTAAGTCGAGGACCACATAGTCTATATCATACTCTCCTATCTGAGCATTCAAGTGTAATTCTTTATTTTTCCTTCTCTTCTTACCAATTTGGTGTACTTCCCTATTCAGTAAGGGGTCTACTTTCCCTAGCTCATATTGTCTGATTAAGTTCTGTAATTCTTGTACAACATTTTCATCCTGAATCAACTTGATACAAGTGTATAAAAATTCAATGAGCTTACTTACTTCTTTTCCCTCCTTTGGTGAAGCTGACTGATCAAATGCATGAGGCATTATGTATTCTCTTATTTCTGGTCATGTCTTTGATGAATATCATTGATCTCCTTTGAACTCTTTTCTTGCCTCCTCAAATATTTGTCTTTCTTTCTTAGCATAGAATGTTGGGGTCTTCTCCGCATTTTTCCTTACTCTGAGGCCTTTTGCAGTATTACCTTGGGTTGCTCTGTCTTCTCTTGTAGCAGTGCCTCCTTGAGTGATAAAAATGAATCTAGGGTCTGTTACATGGGGTTCAACATATATTAGTTGTACTTGTGGGTTCTTCTGAGGTCCTTGTATTTTTTTAAGCTTCACTAGCAGTACCGGTTAGTCCTCAATGACATGCTCGAAGGAGTTGCAATAACTACAAGTGGTACAAGGGTTCTAATATTCCCTTGCTATATGTCCTATTTGTGCACAGTTATAACAGATTATTTTTCCTCAGCCTTGGCCCATACCTCCTCCTGGTCCTCTTCCTCTGAATCCACTGCGAGGATTGAAGTTTCCTCTTCCTAGGGAGTTATATTGTGCATTGTTTCCTTCTTGATGTACTTCACCTTGGATCTTGTATACATCTCTTGACCTTTCATGCATGAGGTCATAGGCCCTACAGTCTCTATCATCATGCCCTATTGACTTACATAAGGTGAATTATAGGTTTGCAGGTGTTTGAACCTACTTCTGCATGTAATAGAACTCACCAGGGCGATGTCGATTTCTGCATACTTCGCACCAGAGTAATGTGACTTTCTTCAAAGGGCTTGGAGCTCCAGAAGCCAAATATTCATGAAATAGGGGACAATTCTCCTTGTCATGGCCTTCTAATTTTCATATGATACACCATATTTCTTCCCTTTTGTATTTTCCTTTGTCCTTCTTCATATCCTCGACTTGCAGAGACAAACTAGTCAGCGGGCTCAAGATCTGACTCATACCTGAGCTAGACTCTCCCACGGGGGTTGATTAGAGCTTCATGGTGATCTCCAATGCTTTTTCCTGTGAGGAAATATTCTATTGCATTAGTGGAACTCTGATATGTGGTAAAAGAGCAGCGATAAACCATTCTTTGTTCTGCTCCTCTGGGATCCTGAAAGTCAGTCGACCTATTAGGGTCTTGAATCTCTGATCGAACTCCCAAATAGGTTCGAATACCTTGTTCTTGATATCCTTCAGCTTTGTAATACATTGTTACTCTGACTTAGGTTTCTTAAACTCTGCAATCAATGCATTCTTGATCTCATTCAGTGGTTTAGGCTATGTAAGTCCTTGGACAAGCTTCATGTACCAGCTCAATGCGCGATCCCTCAATGTAGTGCTAAATTGGTTTCTTTTAACAGCTTCATTGGTGATGTTTTTAATGTTCCATACAGACTCACACAGGAACCAGTGTTGATCAAGATCTTCTGATTTGTCTCCTCTAAATATAGGGAGCCTTATCTAATCTGCCATGGAGTTTCATAGATTTCCTGTTTGAGTAGATGTTGAACTACTAGTAATAGTGCTCTGAGGACTCTGGTGCTTCTAAATATTTTGATAACTTAGTGTTTCTGAAACAACAAGAGGATTGATATTACTTACTTTAGTGGTATGTGTAGTTCCTAATGTTTCTGGCTCATCCTGGTGAAGTTCTTCAACAACTTCTTCCTCTACCCTAGTGGGTTTTGAGTTCTCTTCGTCTGTCAGATACACCTCTTCTCCACTATAGAAACCATCTTGCCCATAGTTTTTCTTAAACAAGATCTCAAGGTGAATCCCTCTGAATGCTTTTCCACTGCGTGTATGTCCAGCTTTTGTGTCGCTGTCGCTGTTTGAATTCCTGAACATTAGCCTTTTCAGATCTTGTTGGTCTACTGTATCTTCAAGATATGGTTTTCATGCAAGAGAATCTTGATTCTTAACTTCAGAAAATGAAAAAATTTCCCTCTGGGTCCTTTGAAAAAGTATCTCCCGGCTTGGCTATATGACTCTACTTTGTCAACAACAAATTCGGTGATATACCCTCCAATGGTACTATCAAACCAGTTATCTACTGCTCTGGATATGGCGTTATCAACTCTCTTAACCTTATGGATTAGCGTCGATGTCCAAACTACAGGAGGTCTAGATCTGATCTCAAAATGGGTATCAACTAACCTAGCTAGCCATTCGTGTAGCTCCTGATGGATTCCTCTAAAGAAGATCTCGTGAATGTCAGTGAAGATGTATCTTTGTATCCAATCTTCAGTAATCAACTTAGGGTTTTTGTTTTGGGCTTCCGTGAAGTCCCTCTCTTGATCCTCTATCCACTTTTGAATCTTTGTCTTCAATGGGAACCACCTTGACATTCCCTTACACAGATTCTGGTTCCGACAACAGAACCATTTGTTGGCACAGGGGTAGACCTGAAGTTCACTCCAAGAGTGCACCAACAAGCCCTAGCTACTGGCCCTTTCGGCAACACCTGCGAAGTAAATGCAATCTCACCCGAAGAAACTATGAGGGGGTTGCAGGACAAAGATGTCTACAACCAGGGGAATATCAAGTGGGTCTAGTAGAACAACAACATAATATGCACCTATCACTTATCAAGCTAGATCTTTCTTGCGTAGTTATAGATCTGATCTAACACAACAATGTAAATAACAAGATAACAACAACAGAGATCAAAGAAACAATCACACATACACAACACAAGATATATGTGGTTCACCCTCTCTCTAGGGCTACGTCCACAAAATTATGCTTATAATTCATTAAGGTAAAGCATACAGTTCTTGTCTGCGCTCTCAGCTATCATATCTTATTTCCTCTCTCTCTTTCTCTCCCCTCTCCTTCAAACCCAGTTGCAATACTTTATCTCTACACACAACTGAATATATTACAATACCAGAAGGTTCTCTCTCTCAAGACAATAATCTCTCCCACAATAGAGCTGGATCAACAAAAATATTGTGTCAATACTCAATGACCAACACGACCTAGGTCCTCTTGACCTTTGTTTATACATTACAATACCTCACCGATAGCCTTAGGCTGAAACCTAAGTGTTAAAACCCTAGATACCAAAACCCTAGGTGTCTAAAACCCTAGGTCAACTTGACCCGCTTTTTCTGGGCTTCACCAGCTTGCATTCCCTTCCTTCTTGCGCGGTGCTCCAATGCATCCAATGGTGGATTTTTCCACATTCTGAGTTGTCCTTGATCCATATTCCTTACTGATATATCATCCTTAATCTCCTCATCCAACAACCCACTTTTCTGCACTTCACTCCATCTTTTATTCTCTTTTGCTCACTTTGACCCAGTGACAGTCACTGTGTCTCCCGCGAAGCTCGCTTTTTACCTTTTCTTCCATGTACTTCGTTTCCTTCCATAACCAAGGGCCAAAAGGATCCAAGGATGGTTATGAAAATAAAGAGAGGGGGGGTATGAGTCCACTAAAGGGAAAGAGGAAAGGGGGTTTTAGTAGAAAAATATAAATAATCCAAGGTTTCCTAACTTTAACCTTTTTCCTTGTTATCACGTGCCTTATTGGAAACCTTAACCACAAATCATTAAATGAAGTTGGTAGTTGGTGGGGAAGTCCACTTCTCATATTTATGAGGATGTGGGGGTTGCACATAAGACATGAAGAGTGTAAGAGATTACATCAACATAGAAATTAAAACCTCATGTAAATACAAACTATCTATCTTCTCATGCATTCTTCCTTCATGCAAACTTGAATTGACTCTTCCCATTCACTGATATTTATTGATTCATTCCCATAGGAAGCATGACCAATATCATTCAAACTCTATCATCATGTATTATATCCACCATTCAAACCATTCCCCATACCAATGCACCTCTGAAGTGTTGGAGCTATGTTCTCCTACTAAGGAATTAATATTTAAACCTATAAGTGAATAGTAGAGATTTGGTAGATAAGACTATAGAATTGATAAGAGAGATAATGTTGAAATAATGGTTGTCATTTATGTCAACCCTTGAAGAAGTTAGGAATCCCATAAGGTATGGTTATGGAACCCAAAGTTTATCGAGGAAAAAGGACATGAAGGACAATGCATTTTTAGGTAACTCATTCATGGATGGACAATATATGTCATACCGTTTCCGATGATATGTGGTACGCCACGTGGCTCCTCATGATTGAGGATTTATGGCCTTCTGAAGTCGGAGGACACCAAAGAATGATCTAGAAGCCCCTATTGGTCCTAAGGTCTGCACATAACTGCTAAATGGAAAAGCTAGGCCACCTATCAATTTAGAATGATTGTTTCTTTTAACTTTTTGTTGGTTGGTCAGAGGGTTATTATATCAAGAAAAAAGAAAGGTTGGTTTGGAAAAATGAAACAGATGAGGGTCCTCCTTGGCTGGTGGTACACTAATGACAAACTAGTGAAATAATAGAAAACAAAGGGAAACAACAAACTAATCAATGATTAATCCACTGCAAGAAATTCGATTCTTAAAATATCATTTCAAGACATTAAACATGTATCAAGATAAAATTACTCCTTCAGGTTGTGATAAAAACAAATCTTCACCAAGCATAATCTATTTTCACAGGTTGCATATCAATAAATACAAGTTACACAATAACTGAAAGAAAATGACATGTACTTTGAACAAATAAAAAAATGCATTCAAGATAAGATAAAAAAACACATGAAGATTTGAACGAAACACTGTCATCAAGAGTATGTTCACCAGGTAGAGAGATTTAATCCATGCCTAGAATGGGTCCAACCAGTCTGATGTATTTTTGTTCTTTCCCATAAAATCCGACCCTCAAAACATTCAAAGACCCTTTATTTAATAGAGTTGCAGAGGTTCTCATCCTCAGGGGATTGAGACCTAATTTTAGGTAACTGTTTGTAAATCAAATTATTAACTCGACTAAGACATTGGACTTAATCAAAAAGAGTGGTTCTTATCACACACATAAGATGACTCTTGTATCTAATCTAAGACAATCCTGGAATAAATCAACTAAAAACTACTACTGTCTCTGAGACAGAACTGATGCATGCACTGGAGGAATTGAATTGGCAGAAAATAGGCCACAGGGTGACATAACAGAGCTCTACATTGAGAGTTGGCATGCCTGCGAACTATTGGAGGCCACTAGAGATAACCACATGCATGATCATATATTTGCTTGAGGAAGAGGCAGTTTGTTGAAGTGTTCTGGAACAAATTTGCATCGACCTATGATTGAGGCTTAAATCTTCATCTATATGTGTCTGAAATTTCAAAAGGTAAGCACGCTCTGTATCACCTGTAACTAACCCTTCTTCTCACTTTCTCTATGATGAACTAGATGTGAATGGGAAGTCGTTGGGGTGGGCATCCAATATGAAGACAAGACGCATGCAGGTGGACATTGTGGATGTAGATGAAGTGGAGGGGAGTGAAGGTGACATGTGTGAGTGGAGGTGAGTTGGAGGTGACGTGGATACATGATGTCATATAAGTACATGATTGAAGAAGTTTTCGAGAGTGGTTTGGTTCCACACTACCTTTGGGCCTGCAATTCCCCACAAGCTTCCACGTACCCTTCCAACAATACCATGGTTCCAATTGCAGGACCGCTCTAGAAAATTATCATCTGGGCAGTTTATGTCCCCGCAATGAATTGTAGCCATCGATTTTGTCTCAATCTACAATTCGAGTAATATTCCTCCTTACCTGTTGCAAGGATCAATGATGCTGGTTGATTTGAGATGGATGGTCCAGATTCAGTTCAGACGTTCGGGCTTCGGGAGTTTCAAATTTTTGTGATTTGAAATATCCCAGAGAAAAATCACCGAGGTGGATGATCTGCTTCCACATGTCCTTGTCAATGGATGATCTAGATTCACTTCGAACATTCAGGCTTCGGGAGTTTTGAATGTTTGTGCTTTGAAATCTTCCGTAGGAAAATCACTAAAGTGGATGATCTACTTCCACTTGTCCTTGCTGATGGATAGTCCAGATTCACTTCATACTTTCAGGCTTCGAGAGTTTCAAATGTTTGTGCTATGAAATATCCCAGAAGAAAAATCACCGAAGTGGATGATCTGCTTCCATGTGTCCTTGTTGATAGATGGTCCAACTTTAATTTATACATTCGGGCTTCAGGAGTTTCAAATGTTTGTTCTTTGAAATATCCCAGAGGAAAAATTGCCGAAGTGGATGATCCAATTCCATGTGTCCTTGCCGATGGATTGTCCAGGTTCACTTCGAACATTCGGGCTTCAGGAGTTTCAAATGTTGGTTCTTTGAAATATCCTGGAGTGGTACGGGCCCAAAGTGATGCAGCAGGCTCTCGGGACTTCGACTCTTTATCTCTTCAGAGGCTTCGGCTCTTCAACAATTCAAAGGTTTTCGGTCTTCGAAAATTATAAGGTTTTGACACTTCGGAGGATTCGACACTTTGAAAGATTTGAATGAATGGAAAGTTCAGAAACCCGAGCGTTGAAGTCACATAGTCATTCCTGTTAAATCTCATGCAATTTTGAGACTCCGAATGTGTAGGAGCCATTGATCTGCATTGACTGTTGGATATCTAGCTTTGAAGGCTTGACCTGTCTACTTGGATTTAATTCTAAGCCTGAAATGGATTGCTTTTATTTGTTGCCTTTGTCCACAAGTGTTTCTTGTGCATATAAAAAGTCTTGGTCGACTTGTTGTGAGCTCAATCAATGGAAAACTTGATGACAAGCATTCCAAAAGAAATACAACATGTATTTAATCCTTCCAGAAAAATAGAAACATAAATGCACAAAGAATCAAACAAATAAGAACTAGGTCACTCAGTAATGGGAGATTGACTTAACCAACCAGAAGAGGAAGAATTGATGAAGGCATAGGGAAAAGAGAGAGGAGAGGCAGGGGTGCAGACCTAGGTTACAACATTGGCTCCAACCGGGGATAGATCATCCCTATGAGGTGCTAATAACTATAAATCGACACCTTGATATTAAATAACTACTCTTACCTTCCATTTATTACCTTTTTTCCCATCTTCCAACCCTGTGTATTTACTACTGTCCCTTGGCCATGCATTTTATTGAATTAAAAACCGAGACTACACCCCAGTGCCTGCGTTGGGCTATGGAGCCTTTACTAAAACTTCAAAATGAAAATAAACCCCAGTTCCTTTGTTGGGATATGGAGTCTCTTATTCAAACAAGATATTGAAAACCAACATACTGAAAAACAATCTACGAACTAAAAATTAAATGCTCAAACTACGAGCTTATTCTCCTACTACCTACTCTATTCCGCTAAAAACCAACACAATCATGTGTAATTACACTTCCAATGAAACCAAGAAAACATTTGACTAAGAATCGTAACTATGTGCAGGTCATTGTTTAGAATAATCCAAAGAGGATATATCAAACGCAACAAAAATTTGGCAGACATCTAGTACTTACAATTGCAAATGATGATCATGGTTATAATTTCAACCTTTGGGATTTTGGAAAAATAAGAATCCATCCATTTTTCTATTGGATCTTGAAAGTCATGAAAATCCTCCAATTGGTTGAGAGGACAAATTTGTTGTTGTGTGATATTTGCATTATAAACAAGACTGAGTTGCTCCTATCCTTCTTGAAACAACTCATGAAATTCATGTGATTCACAACCATAAAGGGAAAAAAAACACCCTTGATATTGATCATATTGTTGTTTGAAATGAATGGGTATGTATCTTTCATTGTTGGCTTGTCCTTGTTCTAGCTCCAGAATTTCATCTTTAGACTTATAGATTTCCTGTTTCTCAACAATTTCAGAAGGAAGGGAAAAAACATGCTTGTGATCTTTAACATCAATTTCCTCACAGTTAATCAAATATTTATGAGAACATAGAACAATATATGTATCATAACAACGACTATCTGAGTCACCTAGAATAATGCAAGATGTATCCAAATCCTTTTTATCATGAATTTCATCATTAATGTAATTCCCAACATCATCCTTTTGAATAAAAGGATCAGAAGAAGACTCATATGTAATTGAATCTTCCTCCACTTCCTCAATGGAAAAGTCCCCTTTATTTTCACTACTAGAAGAACTAATAAGTGACTGTTGAATATGAGATTCAAATTCTTGACGGTATTTTTCAAAAACTAAATTAGCTGGAAGAAACCTTTTACAATGCTTACTGAATGTAGCATGGAACTATTCTAGAGAAGAGGTGTTAGCAGGGGGAAAGGATTGATACCACTCACTATAATCTCCCTCTAATGAGTACATGAACATATTCATTAGTACATCCTCATGATGTATTCCTCACTTATGCATGATGTAACATACCCAGCCAGCCACAGGTCGGGGTATGATACCTGCAAGCCCACTTTTGGACTTCATTCTCGTATCGATACCTTCTTTATTTATTAAGGATGCATAAGACAACATAATTAACAACATGCACAACAATATCCAGTGAGCATGCATATTCTAAAGATTCAATTAACGATAATTAAATATACATCGGAAAAACATTCATACACAGATAATAATATGACAACAGAGAGCACTTATCTTTATGAAAGATGACACCAACTAGCTATAGACCAAGGACGTTCCACCCAACCGTAGACACTACTGCTCCAAATATCAACAACAACATCACCCTCGAGCCAGGGCTATGAATCCACAAGGATGGTTCCAGAGTGTTACTTGGCATCCCCAAACCAGTTATCACAAAATATCTCATAGGATCTCCAACACCCACATCAATCCAAGTACCCAGCTCTCTTCTACCCATCTTGCACCACCCGAGAGAACGAACCTCCACCTTTCTCTGCCACGTAGTCCCTCAGGCAGTCCTTCTCCTTATTCGAGTCTCCAGTGCAACTGGTCTAGAATATCAATGAGAAATGTTGGACATAGGCCATTGCATCTCAGACATGCAGTCCTCAAGGCACGACTGGATCACACCAGCGACCATTACATCGAACTATCCTGTGGCTAATTCTTTAGCAGTTCATCCCCCCTTCCCAATACCAAGACGTAGGTGAGGATGGAAGGAGGAGGTATGTGAGTGCATGGGAGTGCGTGAGGGAAAGAATGGGGAAAAAAAAATGTGATGGAGAAGATGAGCCAATGACCAACCCCACAATCGAACCAGGGGCGGGTTTAAGTATTTCATGGGGAAATCAAGAACCTCTTGGCCTCCCCAAGAAGCTCACGTAACCGGTCCCCTCCCTTAGGAAAAAATGTAATTAACATAGGAATAAACATTTAGCCTCCCAATCCCCCCTATCTTGTGGAATCATAGCCCCCTATAACTCTAGTCCTTGTCTGTCTAGCAGCCAGTGATGTGTTTATTATTAATGATGATCGAAACATTACATTTCTTGGGCATACTATCCCTTTAATAATTGTTTGGGCACTCAGGCCTCTCAACATTGTAACAATACATTATTTAAAATGGGGGGTTCAAAACCTGGGGTGTTACATCCCCTCCCCATTATTTTTGCATTGTCCTCGGTGCACATACAAAATAGAGATCAAAATATCAAATTTATTCAAAAATATGTGGGTACTCTACCCGCATGGCATCTTCATGCTACCAGGTAGCATCTTCAAGACCGTAGCGGGTCCACTGAACTTTTACGATCTCTATAACTCGATTCCATAGCATTTTGACCTTTATGTCCAATACCTGCACTGGTTGAACCTGAAAGTGTCCCTCCTTCTCTACCTAAATCAGATGCCAATCAATAACATGGTTAGGGTCATGTACATATTTATTTAGTAAAGATACATGAAATACATTATGCACATTCATGGAAGCAGGCAATGCAAGCATGTATGCAACTCGCCCTATTCTGTCCAATATTTCAAATGGACCATAGAATATGGTTGCCAACTTGGTACAACTACCCAATTTCAAAGAGCTTTTCTTGGGCTTCACTTTCAAAAGTACATTCTACCCTACTTTAAATTCTCTATCTGTCTTGTTCTTGTATGCATAAAATTTCTATCTATCCTAAGTTGCCTTTAAATTCTTCTTAATCTTGACCACTTGGTCTTCCATGTCCTTGAGAAACACCAGCCCAAGTACCACTCTATCTTCTGGGTTGTCCCATCTCACTAGAGTATTTCATTTCCTACCATACAAGGATTCAAATGGGATCATTCTCAATGAATCTTGATACCCATTATTATATGAAAATTCAACCAAGTGTAAGTAATATTCTCACTTAGATGGCTTATCTATCACATGCATTCTCAACATGTCTTCAATTATTCGATTGACTCTCTCTGTTTTCCCATCTGTCTAGGGATGATATGTTGTGCTAAAGTTTAGAATTGTGCCAAATCCTTTAAACAATACCCTCCAAAAATTGGAGGTAAACTTAGTATCTCTGTCAGAGACGATTGTCCTAGGTATCCCATACAACCTAGCAATTTCCTTCATAACAATTTCTGCAATATTAGTCGTTGTATGCGATGTCTTGACAAGCACAAAATGAGCAGCCTTTGTTAATTTTTCAACCACCATCATGATTGAATCATGTTTCTTATTCATTCTGGGTAATCCTGTGATGAAATCCATGGTGATCACTTCCCATTTCTTCTCGGGGATTGGCAATGGCTACAACAAACCCACTGGATGCCTATGTTAAACCTTCACCTTATGACATTCCATACATAGAGCGATGTAATCAGCAACATCCTTCTTCATTCTTGGCCAAAAGAACTGGCTTCTTACCGCTATAATTGTTTTCTGGTATCCGGGATGTCTAGCATAAAGAACATCATGCATTTCCTTCAGTACCACATTCCTCAGTTCTCTAGATCTAGGAACATATATTCTATTTTTATGCATGAGTAATCCATCTTCCTTTATGTCATACTCATTTTTTTTTTTTTGTACATCTCCTTTCTGCAAGTTTTCCTTTACCTATAGGTAATGCTGGTTTGTAAAAAGACCATCTAAAATTATGCTCTTCAAGTATGACTGATGCATACTGACTGCAGTAGCATGCATGATATGCACTCTTCTACTAAATGCATCGACAACTTTATTCTCCTTTCCATTGATATGATTTATATCGAAGTCATATTCACTTAAAAACTCTAGCCATCTTGTTTTCTTGACATTCAAGGTTGGCGGTTTGAAAAGATACTTCAGGCCAATGTGGTCTATTCTTAATTTGAATTTCTTCCCCATGAGATAATGCCTCCACATCCTCAATGCGTGAACAATGGAAGCAAGTTCCAAGTCATGCGTGGCATAGTTCCTCTCATGTTCCTTAAGATTTATGGACTCATATCCAATGACATGTCCATTTTACGTGAGGAATCCCCCAAGTCCTTCCTTACAAGCATCTGTACATACCACAAAACTTTCATTTGGGTCAACAATATTTAACACAGGAGCACTAGTAAGTAATTCCTTCAATAGATTAAAATTATTTTCACACTTGAGTGTCCACTCAAATTTAGCTCCCTTCTTTTGCAAAGAAGTGATGGGATGAACAATCTTAGAGAACCCTACTATGAACCTTCTGTAGTAGCCAGCTAATCCCATAAAATATATGACGTCTGACACATTTCTGGGTGTTGGCCATCCTCTAATGGCTTCGATATTCTCTGGGTCTACTGGTATGCCCTGCTACAAAATAATGTGTCCCAAGTAATGAATTTTCTTTTGATAAAAATAACACTTACTCAACTTGTCATACAACTGATGTTCTCTCAGTACTTGCAATACAAATATTAAGTGATGTTCATGCTACTCTTCAGACTTAGAATAGATAAGTATGTCATCTAGGAATACTATGACAAACTTGTCCAAATAATTTCTGAATATGCCATTCATTAAGCACATCAAGACAACTGGTGCATTGGTCAGTCCAAAATGAACCACTACAAATTCATAATGCCCATACCCGGTCCTAAAGGATGTCTTATGGATTTCTTCTTCCTTGATTCTTACATGATGGTATCCTGCCCTCAGGTCAATCTTTGAAAATATTTTTTCTCCTTTTAGTTGGTCAAAGAGGTCATCAATTCAAGGTAGAGGATACTTGTTCTTTATAGTGTACTTGTTTAGCTATCGGAATTCAATACACAACCTCAAGGTTCCATCCTTCTTTTTGACAAAAAGTATTGGTTCTCCCTAAGGTGAAACACTTGGATGTATGTACCCTTTCTTCAACAATTCCTCCAACTTCATTTGTAATTCCTTTAGCTCTAGTGTTCTCATTCTGTAAGGTGTTTTTGACACTGGGGAAGCTCCTAGAACTAAATCAATTGAGAAATCTATCTCCCTTCTTGGTGGAAATCCGGGTATTTCTTGGAATACATCTTCAAATTCATGTAGTACCGAGAAATCTTCAAGGATTGGCCCCTTTTCATCAACTGTCTCTTCCACATGAGCTTCATACAATTGACATCCTTTTCTAAAACATCTTTTCAGTTGTAAGGTTGAAATCTCCCTTATAGAGATGGGTCTTGGAACTCCTTTCATAGTGCTCTATTTTCCATTTCCATTAAGACATGTAAATGTCTTGTTATGACAATCTAGGACAACATGATTCTTGTCCAACCAATCCATCCCAATAAAAACATCATAAAACCTGAATGGTATGATATTCATATCAGTACTAGTATTCACGCCATTAATACTTATGGAACAACTTTTGACCATATCATGGATTCTTCTTTTGGTTCCAGTGGCTAACTGAACCAAACTTGCCTTTCCAAGTTTATTTTTCTCCAAATGCAATCTATCCACTGTATTAGGATCAATGTAATAATGAATTTCTCCTGAATCAATGAAAATAGTAGCAGGTTGATCTATGATCTTACCTTCGACCTTGATCATATTGGACTGGTACTTTGCTTGTCGATAATTTAAAGCTGCATAGATTCTTCCCATATCTTTGATTGTTGTAGCCTCTTGGATGTTGTGCACAATATTCACTCTATATTTTATGTGTGGGAAATCCTTTTACAAGTGATATTCCTTGCATCCCCAACATTGGATTGGTGGTCTTCCCCTTTTCCCAAGGAATATTATTTCTTGGAATCCCCCTTAGCATACTAATATTGATGATTTCTATTAGGATCATTCTTATTGAAGGAGGGTTTGAATCCTTTCCTCCTCTGATCAAATTTCTCATTCTTCTTGTCCTTCCAAGATTTATGTAGAGGTTCTCTTACCTGGCCTTTCTCATACATGTATTTATCCTTCATGATGGCCTCAGGTAAGGTCTTAGGCTCATCATACTTGATCTTTTCCTTATAAAAGGCTGGCAATCCAATTAGAAATCTCTATATTTTCACTTTCTCATCACCAATGAACTTGACATGTTTTAACAATCCTAAGAACTTCTTCTCATACTCTGCCATAGTCATGCTTCCCAACCTAAGTTCAAATAAATCCTGCATTTTCTTGTCATAGAAATGCTCTCATAGGTACTCCTTATGGAAGTACTTCTTGAACTGCTTCCAAGTGATCCTACTTTCATTAACATGTTCCACTTGCTTCAGCTGGTCCCAACACATTACAACTTTCCCATGTAAATGGTAGGTGCAAATCCTGGCTTCTAGGTTTGATGAATAGTTATGCAACTGAAAATATCTCATGAGCCCAAGAAACCATGCTTTGGCATCATCCTCCCTTTCTCTTTCAGCATTGAAGGAAGGTGGCTTGAGCTTCCTCAACTCTCCTTGCAAACTATCTACCTCTTTATTCCTTCTTTGTTGTCTAACAAGGGACACTTTTGGACTTCTTACGAGATCATCCAATGCATAAAATTTTATTTTTGAGTAAGGAGGTGAGTGGTGTTCATGAGCTCTGCTAGCACTTATGGAATAACCAACTCTTCCATGGGCATTTCTTCTTTCATGACACCTTCCTTCTTCCTCTTGCCTTGAGTTTGATCCCTTCTTCATTTTCCTCTGCAACTGATCTAAGATCTAAAACACTCGATAATTTATATGACTTTTCTCTCTCATCAGTCTCTCGTTGTCTGCGTTGTAGCTCTGCACTTCCATATTTAGGTTCCTTACCGTTTCTATCAACGTTTCCTGCTCTCCTTTTCCCTTGTGTCCGTTGGACTCTGTCTCAACATTACCAACTATAGTATTCTGGCCTTTAGCCTCCTTATCATGACTGGAGGCTCCCTCACCTTATTCTATTTCCTTAATGTGCATCCTGAGATGATGTTCTTAAGCCCCTTAATTCTGCAAAATGTGCAAACGACCATTTTGTTAGAATTATGCATATGATAAACAAAAAAAATTCCAAACCATGCTACAAGTCTCTTTCTTGTTTTTGTTCATGGAGATCATATCCCCATTCTTTGAAAATAATAGTGTCATGTTATCCCTGGGTTGACACATAATTTTATCTTTTGTAGGCCCTTCCATCAAACCACCTACCTAGCTGACCACAAATAGAAACCGCGATTGTAACCACTCACTTAAACAAAAGGCGCTTCACAACTTCGCATGTCAGGTGTTTGCATATGAGCCAACTCTGACTCTCTGACTTTCGATCTCCTGACTTGGATCCTAGTGCATGCTAGCTCCTCTGTTAGCCTTCACCAATGTGACCTTCGGTTATGACCTAGGGACAATCTCACGAGAGCTTCATTACTTTGCGTGTCAAGTATTTTCATATGAGCCAACATTGACTCTCCCAACTTTCAAACTCTTGAAATTGAGCCTAGCAAGTGCTAGCTCCTTCCCTTAACCTTCATCAATGTGACCCCTCACTATGATATGGGGCCAATCTCTCGAGCGCTTCGCGACTTTGCACTTGGAGTTGTCAGAACATTTCTTGTCTCCCTTCTTTTGAATCCCGAACTTGTGCTCACATCATATCAACTGTCCACAATCCCCACAATCAGATGGTTCTACTCTCCCCCTTCATGAATTGGGACTTCATGTCTCACAAAATTATTTGGGACCAGATCAATGGTCCAAATCTCCTCGTGCTCCAACGATTGATATTTCCTTTGCAAACTCGGGACTTTGTGTGTCGTGACGTTAGAGGACTACTCACCTCTCTTCTCCCGATATCCGAACTCGTGATTTTGTTGGGACCAAATCAATGGTCCACACTTTCCTTCGATCAACGACTGTGATCCTTTTGCGAACTTAGACTTTGATAGATTTCTTACCATGTGCACTTACAAAGGGTTAAAGCCTGTGAACTTACCTCTAGGTTAGGCAGCCCAGATTTAGTTGTCCTTTGATCCAACGATCCCATATCTCTCCTGATTCTACAATGGCGATCACTCCCAAATTCGAAGGGGATGATCACAATCCTTTGAACCCCTACATAGGATCTATGATGTTCTGTCTCCTACATAGCTTCTGCAACTCCATTCCTCTTGAGATTTTCAACTTCATGGTCAGAGTTCGATCTCGACCACGAGACTTTGACCAACAGATTCGGCCCGGTGTTTCAACCATAAGCTCTGATACCAAACTGTAACATACCCAGCCAACCATAGGATGGGGTATGCTACTTTCAAGCCCACCCTTGGACTTAATTCTCATACCGATACCTTCTTTATTTATTAAGGATGCATAAGACAATAGAATTAATGACATGCACAATAATATCCAGTGAGCATGCATATTCCAAAGATTCAATTAACGATAATTAAATATACAACCAAAAAAACATTCATACAAAGATAATAATGTCACAACACAGAGCACTTATCTTTATGAAATATGAAACCAACTGGCTATATACCAAGGAAGTTCCACCCAAATGTAGACACTATTGTTCCAAATATCAACATTAGCGTCACCCACGAGATAGGGCTATGAATCCATAAGGACGGTTCCAAAGTGTTACTTGGCTTCCCCAAACAATTTATCAGTAAATCTCTCACAAGCTCTCGAAAAACCACAACAGTCCAAGTACCCGACTCTCTTCTACCCAGCTTGAACCACCTGAGAGAACGAACCTCCACCTTTATCTGCCACACATTCCCTCATGAATTCCTTCTCCTTGTTCGGGTCTCCAATGCAACTGGTCCAAAATCTCAATGATGTAACTCTCTAGACTCGCTGTTGTGAGAAATGATGGACATAATCCACTACATCTTAGACATGCAGGCCTCAAGGCACGACTGGATCACACTAACAACCATTACAACCAAATATCTCGTGGCTAATTCTTCAATAGTTTGGTCCCCCTTCCCGAGACCAAGATGCTGGTGAGGATGGATGGATAAAGTAGGTGAGTGCATGGGAGTGGGTGAGGGGTGTGTGAGGGAAATAATGGGGTAATGCAAAGGTGACAGAGTGGATGAGCCAATGACCAACCCCACAATCAAACCATGGGCGGGTTTAAGTATTTCGTGAGGAAATCAAGAACCACCTAGCCTCTCCAAGAAGCTCGTGTAACAAATCCCCTCCCTTAGGAAAAAATGTAATTAACATAGGAATACAAATTTAGCCTTCCAAGCCCCCTCTCTTGTGGAATCATAGCCCCCTATAACTCTATTCCTTGTATATCTAGCAGCCAACGATGTGTTTATTATCAATGATGATGCAAACATTACATTTCTTGGGCATATTGGCCCTTTAATAATTGTTTGGGCACTCATGTTAAACATTATTTTCATCATCCCTATGACTGTTAATGATGTAAACCTATCTGTTTCCTTAAGAGGGTCAATATCCTAAATTCCTAAAGAAAGAAGGGAGAAGAACTTTTCCTGAGAGAAGAAGTTGTGTTTTCCTCTGTAAAAACCCTATTTTGGAGGATTTTCGCAGGCTGCAATATATGCAGGGTGCATAAATTCATGGTTTCTACACCTTGCTCTATAGCTAGGGTGCAGAGTTTCCACAAGTTGCACTATATCTAGGGTGCGGCGTCCTTCGTACATGGGAAAAATGAGCATCTTCTCGATTCTTATAGAAGGAGAAGCTTCTATGGTGAGGTGGCTTCCAAATGGTTTGGATCTTACACGCTTTCATGATTTAGTGGGATCATCCTAACCTCCTCACCTTATCCTCTTCAACTTATAAAAGGAGAGGAACTCTCATGGAGAAAGTTAGTTGGATTTGGCTTGGAATTATTTGCTTGGTTAGAGTGGATTTGAGCTTTGTTTTTGTCAAGATAGATGTCAGATCTATAGTCTCAGAATTCTTGGATTGGAAGTGTGTGGGAAGCAAGGAACTGCTGGAAGGAACCTTACAACATCAAGGCATTTGGTTGTAATATCTCTTCCTATTATTTAATATAATACAGTGGAATGCTTCTTTCCCATAGAATTATCTTAATTTTATTTCATAATTCCTTGATCATATGCATAGGTTGTCATTGACTATACTTCTACTCCCTTCACTTTGGTTGGTTTGTGTCTCACTGCAGGATCAGTATCACAAGAGCACCGAAGCAAAATAGGAACAAAAAAGACATAAGGAAGCGACACTTAAAGGTATGTCTTTCATATTTTGTTCGGTAGTAAATTCGATGATTAGAGCCTAGGGAAAGCACCATGCTCTGTTTTGTTTTGTTCTAGATCCAGGTGGATCTAGGGAGATTAGTTTATGTCTGTATTCACCGATTTATCCAATAACAAAATTGGTGACTCCACTGGGGACAAGAGTGTTTTCCTAGTTTGTCTTTCTTTCTTGTTTTGATTGCTTGGTTTCTGTTTTCTAAGTCACTGGGAGATCCAACTTGACTCTCTGACTGTTAAAATTCACTGGAAAACCTTCTTAATTTTTATTTTTTTCCATTTTTGTTTGATTTCCACACCCTTCTTTCAGGAACAGTGCGACGACTTGGGATTTTCGCACCCTACATGTTTAGACCAGTGCAGAAACTCTGCAACCTACCCATATCTGGCCTGTGTTAGGTTTCTAGCCTGTGACGATTGTGAAAAAAATTGTTTTTGGTGGTTTTCCCTACCCAGATCTGTGCCATGGTTCTGGGGTGATTTGTTGGGTTTGATTACAGCCTACTTGACAAAATTTGAATCGGATTTCAACCATCTTTGCCTTATTTTTTCTTTTTTGGATTTTGAAATATTTGGTCTCTTGATTTGAGTGTCTTTTAGTTACAAAGCATCATTTTTATTTAGAATTGTTTAGTGAAATAATACTTCTTTTTCTAAATAAATCATGTTAAAAGAGAAACTTAGTTAGGGTTGTTTTTGTTTTGAAGTGATTTTGTATTTGTTTTAGTGTATCTTTGAAACAAAAAATTGTAATTTCTTTCCTTATATTAGATTGGGGCTTCCTTTCATTTGAAGTAGCAAAAATGCATGATTCTTGGCATTTTTGGTCTTAAATTCTGAAAAATTCCCCCCCTCATGGCCGGGGGGGGGGGGGAGGCATAAATTCTGCATTGGTGTAGAGTCTCTTTTTCTCATTTCTTGAGAATCTTGATATTGATGAGTTCAATATATTTTGGGACATTGTGCATATGGGAATGGTAAATGTTTTCTCCTTCTCGTAGCATAGTGTTCATTCAAATGAAAAGATTGCATCTTCGTCTCTTTGCATAACTTTCGAGTCGGTCAAAACACCATATTGTCCATGCCATTTTCCTTTTGAGTAACAACAACCTTAAAAATAAAGCGCTTATAGAAATTGATTAAACATTTTTAATTTTTTTGGTATCAATCCTACATTAGATTAGTTGTAGGGATTTGGAATAGGTGTGAAACATAACTTTCCAAAGCTGCAAACAAACATAGAATCTTGCGTTAGGGAGCGGTGAAATTCAGTTATTACATTTTGTCCTAGGAAGCCCTTCTAACACAAGGGTCAATCACGAGGTCACATTGAGACTGACAGACTTACTCACCCTTCTTTGTTGGTCTTGGTGTAGAGATTACGCGTATTATGGGGGTCACTTGAAGGTATACCCACAATGATGAGTGGAATCCTTTCAAGTTTATTTCAGGCTAGATACCCTATCCTTCCACATGGATCAGACTGTCGACTGTTTCCCTAGGCATCATTGTAGTGATTGGTAACCTTAGTGGCCTATCTATTTAGGGTCTTTACACAAGGTGACTGTGGAGGGGTAAGTCTTCACGGTACCTAGAATTGACGTTGGCCAAACTCACTCGGGCTCCTTGGAGGGAATACCCACGTTTATGTGTGGGAGCTTGCACCAGGGTGTAAGTCCGTTAAGTAGGTCATCAACATAACTTTTCCACCCTCTCTATCTCAACCCCTTCTTACTTTGTTCCCTCGACATTGGATTTAATCACTAACTAGTGTGCTCATTCTGAGAAGGTTTTGTTTGTTTGCTTGCTTGCTAGATTTTTAGCGTGTGCTATTTGTTTTCCCTATTGGACTCTAGGTTGAATCTTTGTTTTAATGGTGTCATTTCCTGAAATTACCAATGAAGGAACCCCTGCCAGGGAACCTTTTGTTTTTCCTTCTTATGTAAACATTGGTCCTCCTCACATCGCTACTTTGATCCTTCCAAGTCTCGCAATTGGATTACCAGTATGGTTGTTTTCCACTCAAGTAATCTTGAATGAAGTTAGTTCTTTAGTTGTAAGCACTTCCCCCCAAGAACATAAACCTCATGTTGATCCTTCACGTTCTTCACCAGTAAGATCTTCTTCACCTTCTTTACTTGCAAGGTCTTCTTCCATTGCATCTTCTTCACCGAGTGAAAGCTCTAAATATAGTAACTCAGTGGATAAGAAGAAGAAGAAATAGAATATTAAGAAGAAGAAAAATAAACAAGGGTCTAAACTTCCAACCACTGCCAGACATGTTGGAAAACAACTAGTTACTGTTAATCGTGTTGGGAGTGTTGATGATCCCAAGATCACTCAAACAAACTGTAAGCCCAAGTACCCTTGCAAGATTTGTAAGGGTAGCCATATTCTTAAGTATTGCCCCAGTTTATCAAAGGTTATAGAAGCATGGTCTATGTGCACCCTTGACAACCCATGTCGTCAACCTTTGAACAACATGTTGATGACCTCCCGTCAACTAGTCACGATATAGTTGGGAAAAATAAAAGTAGAGTCAAGTTTTCGTGCATGTTATGAAAAGGGAGTCATCTAACTCACCTTTTCCCTCGTATGGATGAAGTCTCGAAATTACTGGAAGATATAACTAGTTCCCAGCCTCAACTTCCAGCTGCTTATTGCAAGATTTCTCTCAACCCACCTGTTGATGGAATGATCAATCTGGTTCCCCCGTCGGTCAACCCAGTTGATCAAGTAGTCAATTTGGGCGTGTCCTCTATTGAACCATTTGATCAAGTGGTTGATTCGATCCCATCCTCGGTCAATCCCACTCTCCTATTAGAGAGTGAAACCCAAGTGGTCGATCCATTTCCACCCATCGACCCCATTCTCCCCTTGAAGAATGAAAACCAAGTGGTCGATTTGATGTCATTATCAATCGATCCTATTCTCTCGCTCGAGATTAAAACCAATACTACCCACATTTTTCTCATTGATATAGACTCTACCATGCCTCCTTCTCCCATGGAACCTCCTCCAAGTAATGAGGCCATCCATTTTGATTGGGGTTTGCTAACTGGACCTCGTCTTCCCTCTCACATTCCTTTCCATATTACAATACAGGTTTGTGGTCGGGACGTTCCTCAGACAGTAATAGATGAAGGTGCATCCATTAGTATTTTGTCCTCTCTTGCTTCGCAAGCTTTGGGTTGTCTTCATCTTGCGATAGTTACGCAGAATCTGTTAGATTTTAACAGAAGAACCAGTCAACCTTTAGGGACCCTTCCTCAATTTCCTGTAACTTTGGGAGGGAAAAAAGTCGTTATTGATGTCAGGGTAGTCCAATACCCCTTGGATTTCACTTTACTCCCTGGGTGGGATTATGTATATGCCATGAAATCTATTGTGTCCACTCTTTTTCATGTGATATATTTCCCTCACGATGGAATAATTGTGACTACTGATCAAATTTCATTCATCAGTCCTGATTGGATTACCTCCCTTAGTGGTTCTTATATGCAGACAATATCGCCCTTGCCACAGGTAAATTATGTGTCATTTTCTCCCATGCCTTCCACTGCTGATGACAATGACTTGGATTTGGTAGTTGATATGGTGACCTCTTCAATAGGGCTATTGGAGCCTGACCTCCTTACCCCTCTTGTGACCCTCAACATTCGTTCCTTCGAGAGTGTGTTTCTTCTATCAAATGAAGATCTCTTGGAAGCCATGACCAAGTTTTGTCCCTTGACATGGTGTACTTCCAAATAATTGTCCTCTTGGAAGCCGTGATCAAGAAGATCCTCGAGCATGATTTTTTGATTTCACGTTCGTTAAAAAATGAAACTAGATTTGAGCATAGTTTTCTTCTTTCAAGCTCGTTAAAAAATGAAACCAGCTGAGGATAGTTTTTGTGTCTCTGTAGCAACCTCATTAAAAAATGAAACAAAGATTATGAGCATAGTTCCTGTTTCTGTGTCAAACTCATTAAAAAATGAAACAATGGTCTAGGGATTATACCTAGAGTCATGAGCATAGTTCTTCTCATGTGTCAAGCTCGTTAAAAAATGAAACAACTTCCCCCTCTCCATTTGGGTCAAGTCCTATGTATAGTATTTGAAGCTTCATTTCATTCTCCTTTGTAGTTGGATGAAACGAAGATTGGGGGGCATTTGCCTCATCCTCTGGACTTCATGTTGAAGTTAAACCTCTAGCTTCTCAAGCTGGGGGCTAAGTACCAACCATGTGAATTCATGAACCATGCGTTGGGAAGTCACAATCATAGTTTTCTGTGGTTCAAGCTTGTGTAAAAATGAAACCAGGTCCAATCATAGTTTCAGCTAGTTTTAAGCTTGTGTAAAAATAAAATCTATCCCAAGAATAGTTTTGTTTTGTTTTAAAGCTTGCGTAAAAATGAAAACAATCCCGAGCTTAGTCTTTGTTCTTTCTCATGCTCGTAAATACATGAGAATAAGTTACCGAGCTTAGTATTTGTTCTTTATTATGCTCATAAATACATGAGAATAAGTTACCGAGCTTAGTCTTAGCTCTTTCTCATGCTTGTAAATCAATGAGAATGTAACTGAGTAAAATTTTATCACTTTTTCGGACTCGTAAAGGTTATACAAAAAAGGAACTCCCTGGAGTTCCCTTTAAGCTCTTTTCAGACTCTCTAAACATGAAAATATTGTTGAGCGACCTTGTTCTTTTCACGCTCATAAAAGCATTTGAAAAAAAAAATTGATGGGTGGTATTTTATCACTTTTTCAGTCCCATCAAACTAATTTATGAAAAAGGAGCTGAGAGAGTTCTCTTTAAGTGTTTTTCGGACTCTCTAATCATGAAAAACCCATGAGTTTTTTTTTTTTGGACTCTTAAAACAAACATCGAAAGGCTTGTATGGGACCGAACCACTCCTTCTTAGGGTTTGTTAAATATACTCTGAGGGACTTGTCTGAAGCATGAGCTTACATTACAAGCATATGTTATCTTCCTCAAGCTTGTGTAAAAATAAAGAGGTACTCACAAGAAATGGTGGGGGGGAAATTGGGAAAGAAATGTGTATAAACTTGTATTCTATGGAAGAGTCACCTTTGAACATGACACCCTTTCACTCGCTTTGTGTCTGGGTTGGTAAATGCACTTTTCTCTTGATCATACTCCTTTATAAGATTACAAATTGGTCTGTGATCCCTTTTTGTTGAGTTAGTTTTTCCAAGACAGTTGTCGTGTCATCAATATGTTCAAAGAGAAGTTCAACCCGAAAAATCCTTCTATTGTGTCATCCATTTCTGCATTCCTTAAACTTTATATTTCGTCGGCCATTTCTGCAGTCCTTCAGCCTTATATTGTGTCGACCATCCCTGAGTCAGTCCTGAATCACTGGTTACTTTGATCTACATCAAATATTGTTACTCGTTTCGTGTCATTGATGGGGGATACATTAAGGCCCTCCCGTGACAAGTCTTTTCCTGTCGACTTCAACTCATTATCTAGGAATTAGACTTAGAAACTAATTGATACCTTGGAACTTACATGCCTCAATGGCAGGTTTCCTTGCTTTCGACAGTGGTTTTTAATTATTGACCCCTGATCGAGAGATTCCACTGAGTGTTTGACCTTAGATCATTGATTCAAATTCGTTGGATTATACTAGAGTACCTTGGGAGTCATTGACATTAATGGTGATTTCTCTCGCACTTTTTAACGGTATTCATTATTGATTGGTAATCAAGTGGTTTCTACCATGTTGGACTTCATCACATGTATTTGCATGGTTAGATCCGTACTATAGAGTGGTGGAGATGAAGACCCTGAATCTTTTCTCAACAAATTCATGTTGCATTGGAGTATATTGAGTTTGTACTATTGCATAGATCCACATTGTATGTCTCATGGATATGTTCAAATTTGAGTCTTTAACACATAGATCCACAGTGTATTTTTTGTGGCTATGTTCATATTTGAGTCATATTGGCATGAATCCATAGTGTATGTTTGGTGGCCATGGCCTATATTACTTGACATGGATCTTCACATGTCGACATTTATACTTTGATTCATTTGTATTATGTGTATGGGAATGCCTACCTCGATGATGATATATTATTGTACTGTATTTCCTTGTTTGTTGGCAGGTATTCGACCGACTGTTCCTTGTTCCCTACACACACTCGACAAAGTATTTCATCTATCACTCTGTTCTAACTTCATACTTTGGGGAGCTCTTTGTTACACATTATTTTATTCATCTCTATGACTGTTAATGATGTAAACCTATATGTTTCCTTCAGAGGGGTCAGTAGCCTGAATTCTTAGAGAAAGAAGGGAGAAGAACTTTTCCTGAGAGAAGAAGTTGTGTTTTCCTCTGTAAAAACCCTATTTTGGAGGATTTCCATAGGTTTCTGAATATGTAGGATTCAGAATGCCTGGTTTTCGCACCTTTCTCTATATCTAGGGTGTGGAGTTTTTGCAGGCTGCACTATAGCTAGGGTGCGACGACCTTCTTACATGGGAAAAATGAGCATCTTCTCGATGCTTCTAGAAGAAGAAGCTTCTATGGTGAGGTGGCTTCCGAATGGTTTGGATCTTACTCACTTTCATGATTTAGTGGGATCATCCTAACCTCCTCACCTTATCCTCTTCATCTTATAAAAGGAGAGGAACTCTCATGGAGAAATTTAGTTGGATTTGGCTTGGAATTATTAGCTTGGTTAGAGTGGCTTTGAGATTTTCTTTTGTCGAGATAGATGTCAGATATATAGTCTCATAATTCTTGGATTATAAGTGTGTGGGAAGCAAGGAACTGTTGGAAGGAACCTTACAACATCAAGGCATCTAGTTGTAATCTCTCTTCCTATTATTTAATATAATACAATGGAATTCTTCTTTCCCACAGAATTATCTTTATTTTATTGCATAATTCCTTGATCATATGCATAGGTTGTCATTGAATAAACTTCTATTGCCTTCACTTTGGTTGGTTTGTGTCTCATTGTAGGATCAGTATCACAAGAGCACCGGAGTGAAATAGGAACAAAAAATACATAAGGAAGAGACACTTAAAGGTATGTCTCTCATATTTTGTTCGGTAGTAAATTTGATGATTAGAGCCTAGGGAAAGCACCATGTTCTGTCTTGTTTTGTTCTAGATCCAAGTGGATCTAGGGAGATTAGTTTATGTCCACATTCACCGATTTATCCAATAACAAAATTGGTGACTCCATTAGGGACCAGAATGTTTTCCTAGTTTGTCTTTATTTCTTGTTTTGATTGCTTGGTTTCTATTTTTTGAGTCACTAGGAGATCCAGCTTGACTCTCTAACTGTTAAAATTCACTGGAAAACCTTCTTAAGTTTTAATTTTTTCCATTTTTGTTTGCTTTCCACACCCTTCTTTGAGGAACAGTGTGGTGACTTGGGATTTCCACACTCTACATGTTTAGACCAATGCGGAAAATCCACACCCTACCCATAGATGGCCTACAATGATCAAGGATTTACGCACTGTATTAGGTTTCTAGCCTGCTACGATTGTGAAAAAAATTGTTTTTTGGTGGTTTTCCCTGCCCAGATCTGTGCTATGGTTCTGGGGTGATTTGTTGGGTTCGATTACAGTCTGCTTGACAAAATTTGAATCTGCTTTCAACCATCTTTGCCTTATTTTTTCTTTGTTTTCTTTTGAAAGATTTGGTCTCTTGATTTGAGTGTCTTTCAGCTACAAAACATCGTTTTTATTTAGAATTGTTTAGTGAAAGAATACTTTTTTCTGAATAAATCGTGTTAAAAGAGAAACTTAGTTTGGGTTGTTTTTGTTTTGAAGTGATTTGCTATTTGTTTTAGTGTATCTTTGAAACAAAAAATTGTAATTTCTTTCCTTATATTATATTAGGGGCTTCCTTGCATTTCAAGTAGCGAAATTGCATGATTCTTGGCATTTTTGGTCTTAAATTCTGAAAAAATTTCCCCCTCATGGCCCG
>ML776630.1:1695477-1762366 GCA_009831015.1 Picea engelmannii | reverse complement strand
TGATAAATGTTTTCTCCTTCTCGTAGCATAGCTTTCATCGAAATGAAAAGATTGCATCTTCATCTCTTTGCATAACTTTCGAGTCGGTCAAAACACCATATTGTCCACACCATTTTCCTTTTGAGTAACAACAACCTTAAAAATAAAGTGCTTGTAAAAATTGATTAGACATTTTTATATTTTCTGGTAGAAAACCTACATTAGATTAGTTGTAGGGCTTTGGAATAGGTCTGAAAGATAACTTTCCAAAGCTGCAAACAAACATAGAATCTTTTTTTGGGGAGCGGTGAAATCCACTTATTACATTTTGTCTTGGGAATCCCTTCTAACACAAGGGTCAATCACGAGGTCACATTGAGACTGGCATAATTACTCACCCTTCTTTTTTGGTCTTGGTGTAGATATTGTGCGTATTATGGGGTTCGCTTTAAGGTATACCCACAATTATGAGTGGAATCCTTTCAAGTTGATTTCGGGCTAGATATCCTGCCCTTACACAGGGATCCAACTGTCAACTATTTCTCTAGGCATCAATGTAGTGATTTGTAACCTTAGTGGCCTATCTATTTAGGGTCTTTACACAAGGTGATTTTGGAGCGGCAAGTCTTCACGGTACCTAGAATCGACATTGGCCAAACTCACTCGGGCTCCTTGGAGGGTATACCCATGTTTATGTGTGAGAGCTTGCACCAGGGTGTAAGTCTGTTAAGTAGGTCGCCAACATATCTTTTCCACCAACTCTATCTTATCCCCTTCTTACTTTGTTCCTGTGATGTTGGATTTCATCACCAACTAGTGTGCTCATTGTGAGAATTTTTTGTTTGCTTGCTTGCTTGCTAGATTTTTAGCATGTGCTATTTGTTTTCCCTAGTGGACTCTAGGTTGAATCTTTGTTTTAATGGTGTTAGTTCACGAAATGACCAATGAAGGAACCATTTCTCTAGGGGAACCTTTTGTTTTTTCTTCTTATGGAAACATTGGTCCTCATCACATCGCTACTTTGAGCCTTCCAGGTCTCACAATTGGATTACCGATATGGCTATTTTCCACTCAGGTAATCCTGAATGTCGTTAGTGCTTCAGTTGTAAGAACTTCCCCCCGAGAACATCAACCTCATGTTGATCCTTCACGTTCTTCACCAGTAATATCTTCTTCACCTTCTTTACTTGCAATGTCTTCTTCCATTTCATCTTCTTCATCGAGTGAAAGCTCTAAATATAGTAAATCGGTGGATAAGAAGAAGAAGAAACAAAAGATTAAGAAGCAGAAAAATAAACAAGGCTCTAAACTTCCAACCACTGCCAGACATGTTGGAAAACAACCAATTACTGTTAATCGTGCTGGGAGTGTTGATGATCCCAAGATCACTCAAACAACCCGTAAGCCCAAGTACCCTTGCAGGATTTGTAAGGGTATCCATATTCTTAAGGATTGCCTCAGTTTATCCAGGGTTATAGAAGAATGGTCTACGCACCCTTGCCAATCCATGTCGTCAACCTTTGAAAAACATGTTGATGACCTCATGTCAACTGGTCACGATACAGTTGGGAAAAAGAAAAGTAGAGGCAAGTTTTATTGCATGTTATGCAAAGGGAGTCATCTAACTCACCTTTTCCCTTATATGGACGAAGCCTCAAAATTACTGGAAGATATAACTAGTTCCCAGCCTCAAATTCCAGCTTCTTATCGCAAGATTTCTCTCAACCCACCTATAGTTGATGGAATGATCAATCTAGTTCCCCCATCGGTCAGCCCAGTTGATCACGTAGTCAATCTAGTCACATACTCAGCTGAACTAGTTGACCAAGTTGTTGATTCGATCCCATCCTCGGTCAATCCCACTCTCTTGTTAGAGAGTGAAACCCAAGTGGTCGATCCATTTCCACCCATCGACCCCATTCTACCCTTGGAGAATGAAACCCAAGTGGTCGATTTGATGTCATTATCAGTCGATCCTATTCTTCTGCTTGAGAGTAAACCCGATACTTCCCACATTTTTCTCATTGATACAGACTCTACCATGATGGGGGGTATTCCTCCTTCTCTCGTGGAACCTCCTCCAAGTAATGAGGCCATCCATTTTGAATGGGGTGTGCTAACTAGACCTCGTCTTCCCTCTCACATTCCTTTTCAGATTGTAGTACAGGTTTGTGGTTGGGACGTTCCTCAGACACTGATAGATGAAAGTGTGTCTATTAGTATTTTGTCCTCTCTTACTTGGAAAGATTTGGGTTGTCCTCAGCTTGCGCCAGTTATGCAGAATCTGTTAGCATTTAACAGAAGAACCAATCAACCTTTAGGGACCCTTCCTCAGTTTCCTGTAACTTTGGGAGGGAAAATTGTCTTTATTGATGTCAGGGTAGTCCAAGACCCCTTAGATTTCACTTTACTCCTTGGGTGGAATTATGTCTATGCCATGAAAGCTATTGTGTCCACTCTTTTTCGTGTGATATATTTCCCTCATGATGGAAGAATTATGACTATTGATCAACTTTCATTCATCAGTACTGATTGGATTAACTCCCTTAGTGGTTCTTAAATGCAGACGGTATCGCCCCTGCCACAGGTAAATTATGTGTCATTGTCTCCTATGCCTTCCATTGCCGATGACAATGACTTGGATTTGGTAGTTGACATGGTGACCTCTTCAGTAGGGATATTGGAGTCTAACCTCCTTACCCCTCTCGCAACCCTCGACATGCATTCCTTCTAGAGTGTGTTTCTTCTATCAAATGAAGATCTCTTGGAATCCATGACCGAGTTTTGTCCCTTGCCATAGTGTCCTTCTAGATCATTTTCCTCTTGGAAGCCATGATCACGAAGAGCCTCGAACATGATTTTCGGATTTCAAGTTCGTTAAAAAATGAAACCAGATTTGAGCATAGTTTTTTGCTTTCAAGCTCATTAAAAAATGAAACCAACTGAGGATAGTTTTTGTGTCTCTATAGAAACCTCGTTAAAAAATGAAACAAATCTTATGAGCATAGTTCTCATTTCTGTGTCAAACTCGTTAAAAAATGAAACAATGGTCTAGGGATTATACCTAGAGTCATGAGCATAGTTCTTATCATGTGTCAAGCTCGTTAAAAAATGAAACAAATTCCCCCTCTCCATTTGGGTCAAGTCCTACATATAGTATTTGAAGCTTCATTTCATTATCCTTTGCAGTTGGATGAAACGAAGCTTGGGGGGCATTTACCTTAGCCTCTGGACTTCATGCTGAAGTTAAACTACTAGCTTCTCAAGCTGGGGGCTAAGTACAATCCATGTGAATTCGTAAACCATGCATTGGGAAGTCACAAGCATAGTTTTGTATGGTTCAATCTTGTGTAAAAATGAAACCAGGTCCAAGCATAGTTTCGACTAGTTTTATTCTTGTGTAAAAATAAAATCTATCCCAAACATAGTTTTGTTTTGTTTTAAAGCTTGTGTAAAAATGAAAACAATCCCAAGATTAGTCTTTGTTCTTTCTCATGCTCATAAATACATGAGAATAAGTTACCGAGCTTAGTCTTTGTTCTTTCTCATGCTCATAAATACATGAGAATAAGTTACCGAGCTTAGTATTTGTTCTTTCTCATGCTCGTAAATCAATGAGAATGTAACTGAGTAAAAGTTTAACACTTTTTCGGACTCATAAAGGTTATAAAAAAAAGGAACCCCCTAGAGTTCCCTTTAAGCTCTTTTCAGACTCTCTAAACATGAAAAAGTTGTCGAGCGACCTTGTTCTTTTCATGCTCATAAAAGTATTTGAAGAAAACATTTGATGGGTGTTATTTTATCACTTTTTCGGTCCCATCAAACTAATTTATTAAAAAAGGAACTGAGAGAGTTCTCTTTAAGTGTTTTTCAGACTCTCTAATCATGAAAAACCCATGAGTTTTCTTTCTTTGGACTCTTAAAACAAACATCAAAAGGCCTGTATGGGACCAAACCACTCCTTCTTAGGGGTCATTAAATATACTCCAAGGCACTCGTTCAAAGGATGAGCTTACATTACAAGCATATGTTATCTTCCTCAAGCTTGTGTATAAATAAAGAGGTACTCTCTAGAAATGGTGGGGGGGAAATTGGGAAAGAAATGTGTATAAACATGTATTCTATGGAAGAGTGACCTTTGAACATGACACCCTTTCACTCATTTTGTGTCTAGTTTGGTAAATGCACTTGTCTCTTGATCATACTCCTTTATAATATTACAAATTGGTCTGTGATCCCTTTTTGTTGAGTCAGTTTTTCCAAGACAGTTGTCATGTCGTCAATATGTTCAAAGAGAAGTTCAACCTGGAAAATACTTCTATTGTGTCGTCTATTTTTGCAGTCCTTAAGCCTTCTATCACTTTGGCCATTTCTGTAGTCCTTAAGCCTTCTATTGCGTTGGCCATCCCCGAGTCAGTCTGAAATCATTGGTTACTTTGATCTACATCAAATATTGTTACCTGTTTCGTGTCATTGATGGGGGATACATTAAGGCCCTCATGTGATGAGTATTTTCCTATGGAATTCAACTCATTATCCAGGAATTATACTTAGAAACTAATTGATACCTTGGAACTTGCATGCCTTAATGGCAGGTTTCCTCGCTTTCGACAGTGGGTTTTCATTATTGACCTCTGATCGGGAGATTCCACTGAGTGTTTGACCTTAGATCATTGATTCACATTCGTTGGATTTACTAGAGTACCTTGGGAGTCATTGACATTAATGGTGATTTCTCTCACACTTGTTAATGATATTCATTAATGACCGGTAATCAAGTGGTTTCTACCATGTTTGACTTCAACACATGTATTCACATGGTTAGATCCATACTATAGAGTGGTGGAGTATATTGATTTTGTACTATTTCATAGATCCACATTGTATGTCTCATGGCTATGCTCAAATTTGAGTCTTTAACACATAGATCCACAGTGTATTTTTGGTGGGTATGTTCAGATTTGAGTCATATTGGCATGGATCGACAGTGTATGTCTGGTGTCCATGGCTTGTATTACTTGACATGCATATTCGCATGTCAACATTTATACTTTGAGTCATTTGTATTCTAAGTATGGGAATGCCTACCTCAGTGATGATATATTATTGTACTATATTTCCTTGTTTGTTGGCAGGTTTCTGACCGACTGTTCCTTGTTCCCTACACACACTCGACAAAATATTTCATCTATCACTCTATTATAACTTCATACTTTGGGGGGCTCTCTATTACACATTATTTTCTTCATCCCTATGACTGTTAATGATGTAAACCTATATGTTTCCTTTAGAGGGGTCAGTAGCCTAAATTCTTAAAGAAAGAAGGGAGAAGAACTTTTCCTGAGAGAAGAAGTTGTGTTTTCCTCTGTAAAAACCCTATTTTGGAGGATTTCCGCAGGCTTCTATATATGCAGGGTGAAGAAATGCTTGGTTTCGGCACCTTGTTCTATAGCTAGGGTGTGGAGTTTCCATAGGTTGAACTATAGCTAGGGTGCGATGGCCTTTGTACGTGGGAAAAACAGGCATCTTCTCAATGATTCTAGAAGGAGAAGCTTATATGGTGAGGTGGCTTCTGAATGGTTTGGATCCTACTCACTTTCATGATTTAGTGGCATCATTCTAACCTCCTCACCTTATGCTCTTCAACTTATAAAAGGAGAGGAACTCTCATGGAAAAAGTTAGTTGGATTTGGCTTGGAATTATTAGCTTGGTTAGAGTGTCTTTGAGCTTTTCTTTTGTCAAGATAGATGTTAGATCTATAGTCTCAAAAATCTTGGATCAGAAGTGTTTGGGAAGCAAGGACCTATTGGAAGGAACCTTATAAAATCAAGGGATCCGGTTGTAATCTCTCTTCCTATTATTTAATATCATATAGTGGCATGTTTCTTTCCCATACAATTATCTTTATTTTATTGCATAATTCCTTGATCATATGCATAGGTTGTCATTGAATATACTTCTACTTCCTTCACTTTGGTTGGTTTGTGTCTCACTGTAGGATCAGTATCACAAGAGCATTGGAGCGAAACAAGAACAACAAAGACATAAGGAAACAACACTTAAAGGTATGTCTCTCATATTTTGTTCGGTAGTAAATTCGATGATTAAAGCCTAGGGAAAGCACCATGTTCTGTCTTGTTTTGTTCTAGATCCAGGTGGATCTAGGGAGATTAGTTTATGTTTGCATTAACCGATTTATCCAATAAAAATCCAGGCCTCACACCATTGTAACAATACATTATTTAAAATGGGGGGTTCAAAACCTGGGGTGTTACACATGAGTTCATGAAACGTAACAAATTTCTTAGCAGGGTTTTCATCTCTTTGTTCTCTAAATCTGGCCAAAAAATCACCCCACTCATCTATAGTAGGAACAAAATTTGGAAAACAAGAAACAACATAGAATCTTAAAGGAGAAAACATCTGAGCCAAGATGGCTTCCATCTGAAACTATGACTTCTTAAAACCATGGAGTCTCCACTGGATTATTTAACCATGGAGTCACCAAGTGAATGATATGCAGTCTAAATGTGTCTAGTATTTGTTCACCATAAAAGATCAGATATGATCATTGTTGTTCTCCCAGGGAAAGATATTTCGTTACTCCATTCCCTGATAATGGCGCCAGAAGATGTTGCTTCTAAGGTCTGCACCTGACTGCTAAAGGGAAAAGCTAGGCCACCTATCAGTTTAGAATGATTGTTTCTTTTAACTTTTTGTTGGTTGGTTAGAGGGTTATTATATCAAGACAAAATCAAGGTTGGGTTGGAAAAATTAAATGGATGAGGCTCCTCCTTGGTTGGTGGTACACTAATGATAGACCAGTGAAATAATAGAAAACAAAGGGAAATAAAAAACTACTCAATTAATAATCCACTGCAAGAAGTTCAATACTTAAAATATCATTTCAAGATATTAAACATGTATCAAGACACAATTACTCCATGTTGTGATAAAAACAAATATTCACCAAGGATTAGTTTTTTCACAAGTTTCATATCAATAAAGACAAGTTACACAGTAGTGGAAATAAAATGACATGTACTTTGCACAAATCAAAAACTACATTCAATATAATATAAAAAACACATGAAGATTTGAACGAAACACTATCATCACGAGTATGTTCACCGTGTAGAGAGATTTAATCCATGCCTAGAATAGGTCCAACTAGTTTGATGTATTGCTATTCTTTCCCAAAAAATATGACCCTCAAAACATTCAAATACCCTATATTTAATAGAGTTGTATAGGTTCTCATCCTCAGGGGACTGAGACCTAATTTTAGGTAACTATTCATAAAAAAAAATATTAACTTGAATAAGACACTAGACTTAATCAACAAGAGTGGTTCTTATAACATACAAAATACCACTCTTGTATCTAATCTAAGACAATGATGGAATAAATCAACTAAAAACTACTATTGTCTCTCAGACAGAACTAATGCATGCGTTGGAGGAACTAGATTGGTAGAAAATAGGCCACAGGGTGACAGAAAAAAGCTCTGCATTGAGTGTTGGAATGCCTGCAAGTTGTTGGAGACCACTGGAGGCAACCGACTACACGAGAATATATCTTCTTGAGGAAGAGGTAGTCTATTGAAGTGTTTTGTAAACAATCTGCATCGACCTATGATTGAGGCTTAACTCTCCATCTGTATGTGTCTAAGATTTTGGAAGCTAAGTGCACTTCGTCTCACCTATAACTGACCCTTCTTCTTGCTTTCTCTGTGATGAATTGGTTGTGAACGGGAATATGTGGGGGTGAGCATCCAATAGGAAGATAGGACGCGTGCAGGTGGACGTCGTGGATGTAGATGACGTGGAGGGGAGTGGAGGTGACAGGTATGAGTGGAGGTGAGATGGAGGTGATGTGGAGACTTGATGTCATATAAACACGTGATTACAGAATTTTTCGAGAGTGGTTTAGGTCCACACCACCTTTGGGCCCATAATTCCCCACAAGCTGCCACGTACCCTTCCAACAATACCATGGCTCCAATTGCGGGACCACTCTAGAAAATGAATGTCTGAGTAGTTTAAGTCCCTGCAATGAATTGTAATCATCTATTGTGTCACAATCTACGATCCGAGTAATATTACTTCCTTACGTGCAGCAAGGATCGACGATGCTAGCTGATTTGAGATGGATGGTCCAGATTCACTTCGGACGTTTGGGCTTTAGGATTTTTGAATGTTTGTGTTGTGAAATCTCCCGGAGGAAAATCAATGAAGTGGATGACTTGCTTCCATGTGTCCTTGCTGATGGATGGTCTAGATTCACTTCAGACGTTCGGGCTTTAGGAGTTTCGAATGTTTGTTCTTTGAAATCTCCTGGAGGAAAATCGCTGAAGTGGATGATTTGCTTCCACATGTCCTCGTTGATGGATGGTCCAGATTCACTTCAGACATTTGGGCTTCGAGAGTTTTGAATGTTTGTGCTTTGAAATCTTCTGGAAGAAAAATCACTAAATTGGATGATCTTCTTCCACGTGTCCTTGCCGATGGATGGTCCAGATTCACTTCAGAAATTTGGGCTTCAGGAGTTTCAAATGTTTGTTCTTTGAAATCTCCCAGAGGAAACATCGTCGAAGTGGATGATCTACTTCCATGTGTCCTTGTCGATGGATGGTCTAGGTTCACTTTGGACGTTCGGGCTTTGGGAGTTTCGAATGTTGGTGCTTTGAAATCTCATGAAGTGGTATGGTCCCAGAGTGACGTGGTGGGCTATTAGGACTTTGGATCTTTGGCTCTTCAGAGGCTTCAGGTCTTCGAAAATTCAGAGGTTTCAAGTCTTTGGAAAGTTAGAGGTTTCGACACTTCGAAATATTTGAATGAATGGAAAGTTCAGACGCCCGAGCATCGAAGTCACAAGGTCATTCTTGTTAAATACCATGTGAGTTTGAGACTTCGAATTCATAGGAGCCATTGATCTGCATCGACTGTTGAATATCCATCTTTGAAGGCTTGACCTATCTACTTGGATTTAATTGTAAGCCTTAAATGGACTACTTTGATTTGTTTCCTTTGTCCACAAGCATTTCCTGTGCATATAAAAAGGCTTGGTCGACCTGTTGTGAGCTCAATCAATGGAAAACGTGATGACAAGAATTCTGAATGAAATATCACATGTATTTAATCCTTTCGGAAAAATAGAAAGATAAATGCGCAAAGACTCAAAAAAATAAGAACCAGGTCACTCAGTAATGGGAAACTGACTTAACCAAACAGAAGAGGAATAATTGATGAAGGCATAAGGAAAAGAGAGAGGAGAGGCAGGGGTGCATACCTAGGTTACAACAATCCCTATAAGGTAAATAAGTCAACCTTGCAGGTCATTCATTAAGGTTAAAGTAGTTGCAATGATAATTCAATTAAGGGTAAAGTGGTTGCAACAAGAGAGCATGGGTTATCCCTAAAATAAGGAAAAGGGATAAAACCGTTACAAGCTAACCCCTAAAGGAAGTCACTTGGAAATTATAAATAAAAATTCAAGAGACTCTTATTTAGAACTACTGAGCACGTTGAATATCTATGTTGTAAAGTGTAATGGGAAGGTTCTATTGACAAATATTAAGCAATGAGTCTGATGTAGTGAATTTCAATGAAGAGAGAAGTTGTAAGAGTTGAAGGGACGAAGTTGAGCTTACTATTCTAGGGTTTTCTTGAAGCTATCTGTGAGTTGCAGAGAAGGAAGAGCATAGACATCCATGAGTTTTAGTAAAGGAAGAGTGCGAACATCTACAGGGTTTAGTGAAGGAAAAAAAAGACTCTCAGAGAAGCAAAGAAATCTGTGAGTTGTAGAGGAATTAGGGTGGGAACATCTATGAGCCAGAGTGTGACAAATCACAAACATCCATGAGTTTATAGATCCCATGGCATAGATGTTTTGAGAAAACTAAATCTTTGAAGATAAAATCCATCAAGTCAACTACAGGTTGAGAGGTATGGTTTACTGTGTGTGTTAGTGTCTATATTTTGCAGAAGTCCAACACAGAAATGTCTTAGTAGTTAATGATTGTTTTATTTGGAAGACATTCTTTTGGATATTGGAATTAGGGTTTGTAACATAAGGGTTTGAGTGGATTTTATGAAGTATAGTAGCAGTGATAGGTTGTGGCACTGACAGTGACATATAGGTAACATGTTGATTGATTCAGTGGTAGTGACATGTTGCCTACATTTATATTTCTGGGTGGTTGTATGGGGAAAGGAAAGAGGGTTGTATATTTCTTGCGGTTGGTGCCAAACAATTGGGGAGTTAGAGCTTCCTTCAAATTGGATCCTAAAAACTAGGGGGTTGGAGCCTCCTTCCAGTTGTAGCTGGAAAATAAGAAAGTTGGTGCTTCCTATGAATGTATTTCTTCTGACATATAAGGAAACTATTCCATGGTTTTCTCCCATATTGAGTTTCTACATAAAATTATGTTGTAATGTGTACTTGTGTGGTTTCTCATTGTTTATTTTTTATGTATACTGATCATGATGTTTTCAATTCTATTGATGAACTACTCATAAATTTAAACAATACATATTGTGGTTAAAAGTAATAAAAGGGCTCATATTGATTCACCCCACCCTCTCAGTATTCCAACAATTGGCATGAAAGTAGGTCCTTCAAGAAGCAGTCTAACCATTGGAAGGAGATCATAGATTACTCTAATACTAGGGTACCATAGATTGATGGCCATGAATATTCCTTTTGGAGTAGAAGGATGAAAATTTATGTTTAGGAACAAGGATTTGATGTATGGAGAGCAGTAGTAGATGGATACAAAGAACCAACCACTCCCCTGATAGACAAGGATGGAAATAAGGTTGAATAAAATGATTCAAGGGATATAAATGCTATTTTGAATGGTTTGAATAAATCAATACATGGCAAGATCATGCATTGTGAATCCAAAAAAGAAAATTGGAACAAACTTCAGAACATCTACGAAGGAGATGCGAAAGTCAAGGGAGCTAAACTTCAAACTCTTAGAGCCAAGTTCGAGCAATTGAAGATGAAAGAAGATTAAGACATTGCATCATACTTTCTAAGAGTCGATGAAGTAGTGAATGGTATCAAATGATTTGGATACAAGATGAAATAGTAGGTTGTTTTTCAAAAGGTACTAAGATCTCTACCAATGATATTTGATTTGAATTTTCATCTCTAGAAGAAAGGGTGGATCTAGATACATTGACTATGGACAAGTTACATGGGATACTCACAGCTTGTGAGATGAGGATAGAGAAATATAACCCAATCACGAAGGATGCAAAATTCAAGGCATCTAAGAATACAAAGAATAAGAACAAGAATAAGCCAAAATCAAATTGTAGCTACAACGATGATTCAAAAGAAGATGAAAGAATGGAAAACTTTATGAGGAAGTTGAAAAGAGGAACCAAAAAATACAAAGGTATGCTTCCATTGAAATGTTTTAATTATGAAAGTATTGGTCATTTTTCTTTTGAATGTCCTCATAAGAATAATGAAAGTGATGAATAAGAAGATCCTAAAAAGAAAAAGAAAAATCAAAAGGGAAGAAGAAACAAAGAGAAATTCTTCAAGAATAGTCTCTGCACCCAGGAATATAGTTCATCATTAGATGAGGATGAAGACAATGTCATTGATACATAAAGAGTACTTTTCATGGAAGTATAATATTCCTAAGAGGATTCAGAAGAAGAAGGAGAATTCGATCTCAGAGAATAATTAATCAATGCACTAGAATAGCTAAGGATTGAAAGAAAGAAAATAAAGTCACTCAAAGTAGAACTAAAATATAAAGAAGGATCTCAGAATTCCAACTCCAAAGAATTCGGGCAGATTATGGTGAAGTTAAAAATCCAAATAGAAGAAGACAAAAGAATTGAAGAAGCACTAAGAGTTTATTTAGATGAAAAGGACAAAATGATCGAAGGCTTGGAAGAAAAAATAGTCACTCTAAGAAAAGATCTTCAGAAGAAGGACATGCAGTAGAACAACACCAAAGTATTGGATGAGATCATTAGCAGTCAAAGGCCATACCATGAAAAATCTCAAATAAGATATAACTAGACAAAGAAAGGTTCAAACTCCAAAAAAAACAAACAAAGAATCTATGTAGAAAGAGTCATAGGCTCTCCTAAGAAGGAAGAAGGAAAGATGAACCAAGAAGAAGAATAAGAAGACATTGCACCACCAAGAAGATTCAAAATTCAGAATCAACAACATCCAACAATAGAGAGAACCCGAGAAGAAGAAGGATTCATATGAACAACACCATTCAGAAGATATTCCACCCCCATGTATCATACTATTTTTCTTGGTTTATGTTATTCATGTAATAATTTTGGACATAAAGCTGTGAATTGTAGAGCCAATACCAAGAATAGAAACAACTATGAATGATACACAAGAAATGGTTATCCAAGAAGGTCTCATGAAGCACAGAGTCGAAGCTACAAAAAATTTGAATCCTTGAGCATTGAAGTAGAATGCTACAAGTGAAACAACTTTGGACACATGGCCAAAGATTGTAGATTTATTGTTCCTCCTACAAAATCACAACATAATATCAATATTCATAGAAAATAACCACAAAGGATATGGATAAAGAATCATGATCAATTCAACACTAAAGAATGCATGCTCGCCTTTCAAGATCAACACAAGAAACTTGGATGGTATGTTGATAGTGGCTTCTCAAAGCATATGATAGGTGATAAGGAGAATTTTCTAACATTGAAGAAGTAAAGAGATGGATCAATTTCATTTGGGAATGAAAACTCAACCAAAATTATAGGAAGAGGCACATTCAAGCTTGGAAAAAAAGATGTCAGGGAAAAAATGTTCTACTAGTTGAAGACATGAAGCACAATATTCTAAGTGTAAGTCAGATGTGTGATCAAGGACATATACTTATGTTTGACTCAGAGAAATGGGAGATAAGGAAAGAAGTATCATGCAAGTTGGTAGCTACAACTACAAGAACTCCAAGCAACATATATATACTAAATTAAATTGGAAAGGAAAGATGTTTGATAGGAAAGGATGATGAAAGTTGGATATGGAACAGAATAATGGGTCACATAAACTCTAATAATATCATCAAAATCAGCATAAAGGAAGTAGTAAGAAAATTCCTGGATCTCGAATCAAGGAAATACTCTATGCAAGTTGTTGGCGCGAATTTGATCAGACCAGGGACCTTCTCAGGTTACCAACAAAAGGTACTGTGTAGTCTAGAGTGCTGGAATTTTCATCTCCTCCGAAGAGAAGAAGTCTCACCTGAAGCGCTGTTGAGACAGATAGATAGGGAATGGTAGGCAGAAGACCAAACAGGATCAATAGAGAAGTCAGAACTCATTCATGTTCTTGCACAAGAGACATTAACAGATCTAAAACATATAAATGTAGGAATCCAACCTACTTACGTTGTGAGCAAGCATTCAAACGTTGAACCATAAAATAGAACTCATAAACCATAAAGGAAATACTGTAATGCATATGTAATCATGTAAATACACAACATATTTTGAATTTTGGTCTTGCTTCATATTATCTTTAGGATCTTTCTCTGATTACAGACTCAAAATTAAATAGTAGGGCTCAGTACAGTCTCTTGGATTATAGAACCATGTCACACAGCTCTAATCCTCTAGTTGATAGTTCTAATCCATTACAGACTCAGACGTGTCTTTTCCTGACCTACAACAATTATCAATAGCTAATCCCAAAATCTGGGTGACTCTGACCAACCTGACTCAACTCAACCCAACTGACTAACTCACAAACTAATGAACCAATTATAGAGTGACGAACCAATGAAAAAGAGAACAAAAAAAATAATGACAACCCTTTTACAATTGCGTTCAGTCCTATATATAGCTGGGTTGTGTCTTCCTTATCGGTTTCCATGCTTTCTTGTTCTATTGCAATCGTTTGTTGCTTCGCTAGCGTTGCACTGATTTTCACAACTTCTTTATGTTGGTCTTTCTCCCAACCTCTGATGGAGTTTTCAAAACTCATGCTTAGTCAAAACTTACGCAATTCTTTCTCAAAATGAAGGGCCCAACAGGCTTCGACCATAATCCTTGACTCATCCTCTAGTCAAGCTCTTGGTTCTTTCACATCCTCCAGGAGCATCTGTTGTTTTACCTTGTCCGTATTTTCTTCTTCTTTGGGATCTTATGTTTGTTCTCTTTCTTCCTTTATCTCCTCAAATGAGGGGCCCAATTCTAGTACCATCTCTAATGCTCTGTGCTTTACTCCTTGAAAGATTTCAACCTTGTCCTACCATTTCTGGGTGAGGAGTACTGCTTCTGCCAGGAACTATTGGGTCGTCTCTTTTTTGTATTCCTTTGGCTTGGTCGAAACCAATGATTTCCACTTGGAATCAGCTCTTGCGTCGACCTGATGCAATTTCATATAGTCAGTTTGAGTTACCAATCGAAAATCACACAACTCTTTCTTGGCTACAGACTGTTCCTCATAGAGTGTATTTAGTTCATTGTTGGCCTGCTGAATTTGGTCGAACTTTTGTTGTTGCTCCATGGGGTACATTGTGACCACAAATTCTTTGTTCAACACTTGGATCTTTGTGCAGACCTCCTCTAAGACCTAATTTCATCGAGCGATGATGCCCATCTAGTTGTTGACTTCTCTAAATATTTTGGTGCAGTCCATTGTGTGCTTGTGCAATGCTTCTCGGGCATTGTTGCCTTGCAATATTATCTTCTACATTTGTTCCTAGAGCTATTGAGGTTGTTGTTATGCTTCTTTCTGGACCCGTTGTAGCTTTTCTTGGAGCTGGTCAGTGTGATTGGCGAGTTGCATCCATGCTTCTTGTAACAACTCGATTCGTTTCTCTGGCTTGTTTACGTCGTTGGGCTTGAGTAGTTCAGGTGCAACCTTTCGAATCTTCGACCAAGCCTTAGCAAGTGTTTCCTGTATTTTTTTCCAGTTTGGGCTAGAATTGGAGTTTTTCACGTGCTTCCTACATTATGTATGTGTGCGCCATGAATTGTTCCTTCCTTGCAATATCAATGGATCTCTCGGCCTCCTGGAGTCTTTTCTCCAAATAGTCTGTGGATGCCCTGATTAATCCAAATAATTGTGGCGCTGACCAGTGTACCATGTTGGTAGATGAAAGAGGTGCTTCGGTGCATGCTCGCATCTGTAGTGTGAGTCCATTGGCCGTTGAATGGTCTGAGTGAGTTTCTACCTCTTCCTCCATTGGTGGCACTAGTGCGATTCTAAACCTTAGCTCTACTGGCAAAAGAGTCAGAACCTTTGTTCTGGCTATGCAGAGCTGCATCAATTCTACACATTGTTGAGGGTTCTCGAGAACCTACTCCATTTTTTCTTGCATGGATGTCATATCCTGCTTAGTTTTCACTTCTAGTTCGTTGTGTGCATATGGTATCTGTGGCTCTTCTGGTCCTTGTTCTTGATGTGCCATGATATCTTGGGCACCCTCACCCTTGGTTGGTGAGGTGTTTTGTTGGTTGTTGTTGGGTTTTGACTCCTCTCTAGCTTGAGTATGTTCTTGTTGCACTGAAGATTCAGGTTGTTGTTCCTAGGCGTATGGATTCGGATAATCCAACGTCATTCTCAGCTCAAGGGATTTGGTGTCGGGACCAGAAATTTATGATATTGGTTTGGGTAATTCTCTGGTTATTTGTGGGAGTTGTCACTCCACTATCTCTGGTGGATCGAGCTGCATTGGTTCTGAGGTCATGGTTTGATGTGGACTGGTAGTGATGAGGTTTGACAGTTGGAGTGGTGGTGGAGGGTGCTCAACAACTACTGTGGATGGAAGTGTTTCAGGCTCTGGGTCATCCTAAACATCAATGATAGTGGTGGCTTTGGTTGTGGCATGGGTTCAGGGAGTGACAAATGAAAGGTGCTCTAGGTTCAGGGGTTTGTTCAGTAAGACCCCAGTTATGGGCCTCTTCACCAATGGTTTGGTACCAAGCACAATGCCCAAGATCTGGTTAACCTGTGCACCTGACAACACAACATCATCCAGTAGTTGTCGACAAGCCAGTATTTTTCTCTGCTCTAGCTGTTGTATCTCTTCTTCCCCCTCAGAGTCTGTTTGTGCCAGAGAATCTGGCTTCTTCTGCTCAGGGCCTAAATTTGGTCCTTCTCTTGGTTCGTTGTCTTTCTTCTTTAGCAGCTCCACAGGGAAAATGTAATTCATTATTGATTTACACTAGCTGCATTTGACCCTTGGCCATGAAATGAATTCCTTATTGAAGGCTTCTTCTTCCAAATAGAATGGAAGCATCCATGTGTGGAAATGTTCCTTGCTGACATGTCTCAGCCAGACGAATGTGTTGTGCCAATTCATGCTGAAGGAGATATTCCTCGTGTTACAATTGAGGAGCTCTTGCAGGATGCATAGCCACTGCGTTGCGACTATCATACCGTTATACCATTTGGAAAATGCTGTGTTGTTGAGTGTTGTGTTCTTTGAGTCTTGTTTGGACTATCGTGGATCGAACATCTTCGCCATGCGCCCCTTATCTGGTATTTTTAGCTGTCTTCCCATAGGTGGCTTCCATTTGATCATTTCAACTGCCTCAAGTAGGTATCCATAGGTGAAGGTTCCTCCCTTCTCTTGTGCTTCCTCACAATCTATTAGTAGTTCCTCCAACAGGAAACTACACCATTTGAACATTGCTCCATTTGCGTAGAATTTGATGACTGATAACACATCTAGAGTGCATTCTTCCTTGTAGTAAGACCTCATAACCTTGTTTTCTATGATGTAACAGCTAGTCCAGACTGTCTCGAGCAGTATTGGTTCAATTACAGTTATGCATCCTCCTATCTTTGTGTTAAATTTCTCGTAAAGGCTAAGCTCGCCTTTCTTTTTCCCGTGCTTCCCGGGACCCTAGAATCCCTTCGACACATCCTCTCCTTGGGAGAATAATTCAGTAAGATGATGGATGTCATCATCATGGATTGGATACCACTTATCCAACCATAGAATTCTATCATGCACGCTTCTTATTAGAAATTTCGTGCAGTGCACAATCTCGCTTGTGGTACCAACTCTTCTTTCGGTACCACTTGCATTCCTCCAACTCCATACAAAAATATATCCTAGAAGACATCTGTGTGCATCTGTGGGAACAAAGATGAATCTGTGAGGTCAATTTCAAGGAGCTTAGCTTGCTCTACCATCCATTTGAGATCACCCACAATCTCGACCTAGGGGTCGGTGGGCTCATCTAGTACTGCTTCTTTAGTCATGGTGCTTTGAATTGTTATGGCTCTCAGCATTCGCACTTCTATGGCAGGTAAGAACTAGGGTTGTGTATGAATCTTTTACAATGGTCCTAATAGGTTTGCACTGTTGAGTTCATAAATGGCTATGCTCTTTTTAGAAACAACACATTCTCAACAAAGTTCTGAGGGCGTTATACTAGGCTTAACGGGTAAGTTTTAGTAGTAACCGTTGCTCATTATGACCGTATGGATGTAATCCAGGTGTGAGTTTTCCGACGAGACATTTTAATAAAGGTAAATCCTATTGGTGATCTTTGTATTTACTTATGTCAGTAGAATAGAGACGTGGCCAATTTGAGGCCTTTCTATTTGATGGGTGGGTGTCCTGGCGTGAACTTCGATGACATATTGGCACAATGCGGCTTTATGTCTTAATGGATGTCAGACGGGGTACTGAAATAGTAATAAAGGTTGTGACTAGACTGGGTTTGCGTGGCCTATGACTTAGATTGGATTTGGACTCATGGTCCCTCTGACCACAAAGGTTGTCCCCGTCATCTTTAATGTCGATCATTAACATAATCTGTTATGATTCAAGTCTTGTGCTGCTGAGTTGTCATCTCTGTATCAACCAACACTTAGACAAAAAAAATGAACTATGTGTTATGGTGTAATACTGCGCATATGGACTTTATTAATTGAATTTACAAAATTTGAGAAAGAAATCAAAACTCAAATCTATCTATTGTACAAGCTCCTTCGCTTTGGAGAGACTGTTCTTCTCTCTCATGATTGAGATAGGTAGGGATTCAAGCGAGCACCATTTACCCATCCCGGTCGTAGAACACCATCCAATTGCATGAGTCTGATTTCTCTTGAGGGTCGGATCTCCACAATTATGAAGGGTCCCAACCAGTGCATACGCAGCTTGGCAGGATGCTTCTGGTATATGTTGTCATAGAGTAACACCTTGTCCCCTTGTGTAAATACCTTGGTCTTAATGTGTCGGTAAAGCCAATATTTTTGTCTTTCCTTTTCCACGGACTGATGGAAGTCTGCTAGAGATCTACTTTCCTTGAGTTCTTGTAGCTCCACAAGTCTTTGTGCTACTGATTCCCCTTCTATCATACATGTGACTTGTGCAATATATAGTTGTGGAGTGATGAAATCTATAGGCAGGACTACCTCCCTCCCATAGACTAATTGAAACAGTGTGTATCTGTGGATTTTCTTTGTAGTTGTTCTATAGGCCCAGAGGAGAACTGGAACTCTATCATCCAATCCTCCTGGTTTGCGCAACAGACCTTTGTTAGTCCTCTTTCTAAGTTTTTGTTGAAGGCTTCGACTGTTTTGTTGGCTTGTGGGTGGTATGGATTTCTCTTGTGATGTTGGATCATAAATTCTATTGTAAGTGTTTCTATAGTGATGCTAATTAAATGAGCTCCTTGATTGTTGGTTAGGCTCCTGGTACATCCGAACTAGGTAATGATATTCTCGAAAATGAACCTGGTAGCAGTGTCTCTTGAACAATCTTGTACCATTGTTGCTTCTGCCCAATGGGTAAGGTAGTCAGTTACGGTAATAATGTACCTGGCCTTTGAATGTTTAGTTGTGGGGTGGATTGGTCCAATGAAGTCAACTAGCCATTTCTCAAATTCTTGTATATCTCTAACTGGTTGTAGTGGTAGTTCATCTCGGCGGGATGGCTTGCCCACCCATTGACAAACATAACACAATCTAACGTATGATTTTGCATCTTTGAAGAGTATATCCCACCAAATTCTTTCCTGTAGAATTTTTTGTGCCGTGGCCTTTCCTCCTACGTGGCCTCCTGTGATTCCATTATGGAATTCCTAGAGTATATCTTGCCTTTCATGATCCAGGATGCATCGTTTGAGAATGTTGTCTAGTCCTAGTTTATACAATTTTCCAATGATCAGCTAGTACTCTTCTTCTCTCACAACCATATGGAATTTCTGGGTTGTGGAATATGTTTCAGGACATGCCCCTATACTGATAAATATTTCTATGTCCTCCAGATATTCTGGTATGGCCTCAATCCTGAACAAGTTTGCATCTGGGAGCTGGTCATCCACTGCTCTGCCACTTTCTCTTGACTCTAACTTGGATAGATGGTCAAGTCTGACGTTGCATCATCCTAGCTTGATGATGAATTCAAAAGAAAATTCCTGAAACAATAGTAGCCATATACAAATTCTCCCTTCCAACACAAGTTTATTAACTAGGTATTTCAGTGCGGAATGATCAATGAAGAATTTGAAGTGAGATCCTAACAAATAATGTCTAAATTTTTGTAAAGAATAAATCATTGCTAAGCCTTCCCTTTCTGTTGTTGTTTAGTTGCGTTCTTCTTGCGACAGCTTTCAACTCACAAAATAGAGAGGGTGATCCATAGCTCCATTTCTAGGTTGCGTTAGGATAGCTCCTAAGGCAATTCCAGAAGCATCTACATGGACGTGAAATTCTTTCTCCTAGTTTGGGAATATTAGAATCGATGTTTTAATGAGTTTATACTTAAGTGTCTCAAATACTTTATCGCATTCTGGAGTCCACTGGAACATTTCAGCCTTTTTCAGGAGGTTTTCCAAAGCTGCAGTAATGTTGGCATATCTTTGGATGAACTTGCGGTAGTAACCTATGTGTCCTAGTGTGGAGCGAAACTTATTAGAACTCATAGGTGGTGTCATATTGGCAATGACCGCAACTTTGGCTGGGTGTACCAATACTCCTTCTTGACAGACTATGTGGCCCAACATATTTCCATGTGGTACACAGAAGATACACTTTATGAGATTTAATGAAATTTGCAACTCTATGCATCTGTCAAACATTAGCCTGAGTAGTGCTACATGTTCCTTAAGCATGTTGTATATTGTCCAATCATCCATATAGACTTCGATAAAATTGTGAATGAATTCTCTAAAGGATTCTATCACAATCCTAGAGAAAACTATAGGGGCATTCTTTAAGCCAAATGGAATTACATTGTATGCAAAATATCCCCATTCTGTAATGAAAGTAGTCTTTATTTTGTCTTCTTCAACAATGTTGACTTGATGGTATCCTGAAAAACCATCTGTAAATGAGTATGCTTCCTTCCCCACAACCTGTTCTAGCACCTCAATAGTAAAGGGTGTTGGGAAAGGGTCGTGCACACAGGAATAGTTGAGTCTTCTGTAGTCTACACAGACTCTAATATCATCAGTGTCTTTCTTTCTTTGAATGACTATCGGGTTGACCCACTCTGCTTCTTCTACCGCAAAAATGAGACCTGCTTCTAACATATTATCAATCTCCTTCTTAACTTTCTCTTTTACTCTAAGGTTAACACGGTCTGGTCTATGTATGACAAGCTTGCATCCTAGTTTTAACTCAATCGTCATTTATCCCATGACTCCTTTGATTCCTTTTAATTCTGAAAAAGTATTTGGGAAAAAATCCTCGTATTCCCTCAGTAAACTGATATTTCCTGGCTAGTTTTCTCATCCCAGTAGTCTCCTACCATATCTATCTTGGGTTTCTTTGTAGTCCCTATGTTGATTCTGCGCAATTTCAATGGGTGGTTGTAGGAACTATCGGTCTAGATGGGTATGGTGTTCTGTATTTCTCTTCTCCACTCTGTCTCTTTGATGGCTAGGTTTCTCAATCCTTCTAATTCATCTAGGATTTCTGAATCTTTGCTAATTTAATAACATTCTATAGGATTTTCAATCAAGGGTAAGTGGAGTTTAGTCTGAAGTTCTTGGGTATGAGTGGGACACACTACAAATTTTGATCTCTCATTACAATTGGTTGTAAAAATAAGTTCTTTAATATTTTGCAGGGCTAGTTCAAGCTCGAGGTACTTACTTGAGAATGATAAGTCTTTCCAAAATTTAGCTGCTAGTGTCTACCAGTTGTTGGTCTGTCTTCTAGTTTCTTCATGTATGAACCAAGATTTCAGGATTGGGCCTAGAGAATGGGGAAATACCTAAACCCATAAGTGAGAGGGTATCTTCACTGCCTGCCACTGTGTCACACACTATTCATTGTGTATTCTAGGATCTGATTCTTCACTGAATGGTTGTGTGACTTGGAGATCCATATGCATCTGTTTCTCCTTATTCCAGAACCTATACTTGATATCTTGCTTCACTTTGTCCCAAGTACTGAGCACGACTTTATGAGTGGCCCACCATTTGGCAGGGTTGTTATGAAAGGCTATATCTAGTACTGAGATTCTTTGATCTTATTTCACATTCTCTTCCATATTATGCAAAAAATTGTCTAGATCTGAAGTACCATCATATACTGGGTGTTATCTCACTTCGGTCCCAACCCATCTAGTCATTCTGACAGTTGCACATCTTCTTGAGAATATTTCATGCATCCCTTGTTTCCAACTTTCAAAAGCCAGTTCTGATTCTTCGTCTGCTGACTGTATACTTCTCTAGCTTACTGATCCATCAACAATAGGTTTTATGTAATTGTTTCTTGTCCCCGCTATTACAATGTACAACTGGTCTAGGTCTCCTTCCTCCATATTATTGTCTGTTGGTTCTGTGTACCTAGGTCCTACATATGGATCCAAAGGTTGAACTACCTTGATTCCCTCAGCTTCAAAATTCATGGTATATTTCCTTAAATCAATTACTGCATAATTATCATAGGCCCAATCGATGCCAAGTAGCACATGGTACAGGTCATTTTCTCCTGTGATCTCAATGACTTCAAAGTAAGCTATTGTTTTTACTCCTGCTACATCGATTTCTACGTTCTCCAATTTTCCTATGGGAAAGATACAGTATTGGTTTTCCAGTCTTAACTAAATTGGGGAATATGTCAGTCTCAGTTTTCCTAAGGCTTCCCAAGTCTTCTTAGGTAGAATGTTCACATATGACCCTATGTCCAATATGACATCCTTAATTTCAAAGTCATCTAGCTGGGTGACTAGTTGAAATTCTTTCTCGGTTCATACTTTTCTTCACTGCACTCTCTGAGTACTCTTCTCAAGAAGATTAGCCCTTATCCCTGCTTCTGAAGGTTCCTTAGTCCCTAAGACTAGGTATAGTGCCTTACACAACTTTTTTGTTAGTCATTCATTCCCTAGAATGTCAGAGAATAATTGAAACCAAAGATCAACTGCATTTTGGGGTTGCTCAGACTGTCTTGATATGGCTACAAGGTTTCTGGGTGCAGGGGGTGAAGTAGGGACTTGCGCCATGTTAGGGTAAACACTCGGTTGGGGGGGTTTCTCTTGCATTTCATGACTAGGAATATTCTAGAATACTTCCATGGCATATTTAAAGAACAACTTTTTCTTTAGGGGGTCATACCTGTCTCCCTTAGGTGTTTCTTTTTGGATCTGAAGTAGAGTATCAACATCAACTCCTTTCTTCGCTCCTCCTCGAGTAATGATATTAAGGCTGGGAAATTGTCCCTTAGAAATCCTCTTGATATTTGAATTGATAAGGTTAGTTCCTCTTTGTCATACTCTATCTTCCCACTTTGCAATTAACATTGGACAATATTCAGTTGCATGTCCATTGGTTCTGCAGTGAGAGCACCATGGACACCTTGGATGAGGACAATCTCTAGCTAAGTGACCTTTTTCATCGAGTTATAACATCTTCTTGGTCCTCGTCCCCTAGTTCTTCCTCCTCTGAAATCTCCTCTAGCTCCACCTCCTCGACCTCTTCCTGGTCCTTGAGGGTTTTCATTAACCTTGAATGTTATTCAGTCTAATCTGTCTGCAAGTTCATCCAATTCTCTGCATTGATTGGTAGTACACATAGTGGATGGTAAGAAATCACAGTGTAATGTGTTTGGTACTGTCAAATATTTCTGCATGATGGGGAACTATCTTTTCCCATGGTCATGGATTCAATAGATTTCACAGTATTTCGTTGTTGGTGCTGCTTGGCCTCCTGGGAAAGCATGATATGGGGTAGGGTTGTGGAATGATGAATTCATCGACACTTGTGCAAATCCTCCCGTGGGTCCTGGTGGGTTTACCATCAGATTCTGAGGAGGTTACAGTCCCCTCATTCTTGGACATTCATTCGCTAGATGACCTTCTGTATAACATCCAGTGCACCAAACCTATGGTCGTTCTATTCTGGGTATCGTCAACTCCTGAATTGTTTATGTCAGTGTCGATATCTTCCCTTGTAGTTGCACCAAATTCACATATACTCGGGGTCAGGTTACTCTCAAGATCTCGGGGTATCCCACCATGGCTTCAATCTTCATCGATTTTTCCAAGGCATCTGTTAATGTGGCTATCCTTTGTTGCATTAGCGGAATACGAGTCAGAAGAAACAACCCTTGAATGTACCACTCTCTTTGATGTTCTTCGTGTATTGGATGTGCCAACCTTCCTATGGAATCTTTAAACTTCTAGTTGTACTCCCAGGCTGATTCGCCTTCCATCTGCTAGATCTTGCGCAACTCAGACAGAGCCTGTTGTTCTGACTGGGGTAGTTTGAATTCTTCTATAAACCTCATCCATACCTGGCCAAGTGTGAATGCTTAACCTTGCATCCCTGAAACTCCTGGTTCAATGATCTTCATGTACCATTTGAGAGCACGACCTCTCAAGGTAGTATGGAACTCGACCATCTTATTCACATCTGGGGTTCCTCTTAGTCTCCAGATCGCTTCGCACAAGAACCAGTGTTTTTCAATGTCTTCGTCTCCCTTACCCCAAAATTATGGGTATTAGGAAATCAAACCTCCTGCATGGCTAGCCATCATTGTTCATGTTGTTCATATCAATATGAACCCTAACGGTCCCACTTGTGATCTACCAGGAGATCCCAATATCCTCCCTGTACCTGCAACTATTGGTTGTGATTGACTAACTAATTGTATTGGAACAAAATTAGAATGAGAAGGTAGTATCGAACTTACTTCTTGAATAGAAGGCACTTGGGGTATGGGTGATTCGAGGCTGGTGCCACTAGCTTCAGGGTGGTTTTATTTGATCTTGGGGGTATCATTATATTCCACTGGGATGATCTCTTCAGCTGGATTCCTGATCTCTCCTGTTATTGGGGTTGAATCTTCTCTTTCTCCTCCACGATTCATGCCGACTTCCTCCTCTCATTCCTTTTCACTTTCTCCTCCTCATCCCACTTCCTAGGGACTACTTTCTCTCCTCTCTTCTTTCTCATTTAATCTTTTACTGGCCATTTGTTCCTGTCTTCTCATCCTCTCTAGTTCTTCCATCTATCTTTCCTCTACTTCTCCTGCTCTGCCTTCTTTCCTAAACTTTTCAGACTGCCTTACGGATTTCTTGATATTTCCATGGCACCATTTCTCAACTATGGCGGCTCTCTTCAAGGCTCACTCATATCTTGAATCCATTTCTTTCTATTCCCCCCCCATTTTTCAAAGAACCCTTCCCCTCTCTCATGCCATGACTCTCACCCTGTCTCACCCTACCCCAAGTGAGGGTGTTTACAGTGCCATCTTGGTCCGGGACATAATCAACATCCCTTCCTCCATCAAGAAAACTTTAATCCAGAGGGGGATTTCTCTCAACATTCTTCCCCTTGTGCCTTTCTTGAAAATTTCCTTTGCCCACGAAAAAGACTGGTGGTTCTCAGTTGCAAATTCGATTATGTATCCCTATAGCGTGGTGCTAACCTAGAAATCCACAGCTTGCATAACTAGGCAATCCAGCCTATGGAGTGCTGCTAAATTTTTGGTATCTCATGCACATATCTTCTTGGTTCATCCTTGGAAATCTAGAGCTTCTTGGAGCCTCTTTATCCAATGAAAAAATTCTTCCGAGAATTTAACCCAGAAAATCTCATACTGGTCGCTCGATCTTTCTGAGTAAAAGATTGCTTCACGAGTGTTTTCCACTAATTTTCTCCTTAGTGCCACTTCTTTCCATATGAAATCATCATAGCTCCTTTCCCACCATTGATCAATGCCATATCTATGGATTGGTGACAATAGTCTCCCTACAGGTTCCCTTTGTACACAGGTCCCGACAACAAAATCATTTTGTTGGCACGAATTTGATCAGACCAGGGTCCTTCTCAGGTTACCAACAAAAGGTACTGTGTAGTATAGAGCATTGTCATTTTCATCTCCTCTGAATAGAAGAAGTATCACCCGAAGTGTTGTTGAGATAGATAGATAGGGAAGCATAGGGAGAAGACCAAAGAGGATCCATAGAGCAATCAGAACTCATTCCTGTTCTTGCGCAAGAGACATTAACATATATGAAACATATAAATGCAGGAATCCAACCTACTTACGTTGTGAGAAATAATTCAAACGACAAAACATCAAATAGAACTCATAAATCATCAAGTAAATACTGTAATGCATAAGTAAGCACATAAAGACACAATATATTTTGAATTTCGATCCTGCTTCATATTATCTTTAGGATCTTTCTCTGATTACAGACTCGGAATTACATAGTAGGGCTCAGTACAAATTCTTGGCTCTTAGAACCATGTCACAGAGCTTTAATCCTCTAGTTGATATCTCTAATTCATTACAGACTCAGACGTGTCTTTTCCTGACCTACAACAATTATCAACAGCTAATCCCAAAATTTGGGTGACTCTAACCAACCTGACTCAACTCAACCCAACTGACTAACTCACGAACTAATGAACCAATATCAGAGCGACAAACCAATGAACAAGAGAAAAAAAACAATAATGACAACCGTTTTACAATTGCATTCAATCCTATATATAGTTGGGTTGTGTCTTCCTTCTCGGTTTGCATGCTTTCTTGTTCTGTTGCAACCGCTTGTTGCTTCGCTGGCGTTGTGTTGGCTTCCGCAACTACTTTCTGTTACTCTTTCTCCTAGCCTCTGATGTATTTTGCGCAACTTGTGCTTTGTCAAAACTTGCGCAATTATTTCTCAAAACGAAGGGCCCAACACAAGCATTGTCTATAGGGAAAACAAACTAGGACCAAGTTCAATTCTAAGGAGTACACTACAAGAAAACCACAAGAGATTGTACATACAGATGTATGTGGACCAACAAGAAAAAATGGATTGAATCAAGAACAATAATTTATTCTATTGGTTGATGAATACATAAGGATGATTGTAGTTTTCTTTCTCGGGAAAAAATTAGAGGCATTTGAACACTTCAAGATATACAAGCAAATGGTTGAAACCGAAACATAATAAAAAATCAAGTGTTTGATATCAGACAATGGAGGAAAGTTTACATCAAAGGAATTCATATATTTCTGTAGTGAACATGGGACACAAAGACAGTTCTCAATAGCCAAGACAGCTCAACAAAATGGAGTTGTCGAAAGGAAGAATAGAACAATATAGGAAGTGGCCAAAAACATGTTGAAAGATTCCAAGTTAAAGGATGTCTTTTGGGTACAAGAAGTACATACAAAAATTCATATTTAGAATAGAGGAATGCTTAGAAATAACAATTATAAAATCCCTAGGATATATGGAAAGGAATACCCACAAATTTGAATCATTTCAGAGTGTTCGAAAGAAAATGTTATATCAAAAGAGAAGATGGAATGATTGGAAAAATTGACTCTCAAGTTGATAAATTCATACCGGTTGGATACTCAAGAAAAATAAAAGCGTACAAATGATTCAATATAAGACTCAATAGAATAGTGAAAAGCATCAATGTGACGATTGATGAAACATATGGATGGAGGAAAAAATAAATAAGGAAAGATTCAGTGGAACATGATCATGAAGAAGATTTGAAGGAAGAAGAAGTAGATGAAGAAGCATGTTATGAAGAAGAGCAGTAATAGGTAGAGAAAGAGCAACAAGATCTTCACGAACCTCCAAGTACACCTAGTAGATGAGTGCAATAAAACATCCACCAAAATAGATCATTGTGAATACAAATGCAAGAGTTGAAACCCGAAGAATAATACATTCACCAAAATAACATCACCTAGCGATGTTATCCACAATTGAGCCAAGCAGTTTTGAAGAAGCCAGTAGGGATGAATATTGGATCAAATATATGAATGAAGAATTGGACAAGATAGAGAAGAATGATACATGGTAATTTGTTCCAAGGTTGAAGAACAAAAACATCATTAGTACAAAGTGGGTCTTCAGAAACAAATTGAATGAGGATGGACAGGTTACCAATAACAAAGAAATATTGGTATGTAAAGGATATGCTTAGGTTGAAGGTATAGAATTTGAAGATACATTTTCCCTAGTTTCCAGAATACAAGCATTCATGTTGATTCTAGCTTATGTATGTTCAAAAAATATCAAGGTGTATCATATGGATGTAAAGTCATCATTTCTAAATGGAGTGTTAGAAGAAGACGTATACATTGAGAAACCACACGGATTTCAATTGTCAGAAAAGGAAAATTATGATTTCAGGTTGAAGAAGGAACTATATTGTCTCAAACAAGCCCCCAGAGAATGGTATTCAAGACTGGACAGGTACTTACAACAATAAGGGTTCAGGAAAAAAAATGCAGACAACAATATCTACATAATGATAAATCAAGATAGTATCCTGATAATTGAAGTTTATGTTGATGATATTATTTTTGGAAGTGATGATGACGTGATGAGTCAAATTTTTTCCAAAGACATACATAATGATTTCGATATGCCATTATTTGCAGAGTTTTCTTTATTTTTGGGACTACAGATATGTCAGAGAAACAAAGATATCTTTATCTCTCATACCAAGTATATCATAGAAACGGTAAAAGGGTTTGGAATGGAAGATTGCAAACTAGTCAGCAATCCTATGTAGATTAGTTGCATGTTAAGTAAGGATGATGATTCTAAGGATGCAAACTAGAGATGGTACAAATCAATTATTTCCAGCTTACTCTATGTGACAAATTCTAGACTAGATGTGATGCAGGCAGTTGGACAGGTTGCAAGGTTTCAAGCAACACCAAAGGAATCACATATTATGGTAGTGAAGAGGATATTCATATATCTGAAAGGTACATAAGAGTTTGGATTATGGTATCCAAAAGAGAATGATATATCTCTTGTTTCCTATATAGATGCCGATTGGGAAGGTTGCATTGTTGATATAAGAAGTACAAGTGGAGTATCTTTCTACTTGGGTGAGTGCCTGATATCATGGTTGAGAAAGAAAAAATCATCAATATCTTTGTCTACAACAAACCAACAAATTTTTTTACTCAGTTTCTATGGATGAAACAAACTTTGAAGGATATACAAGTTGAATATGATGAGCCCATTCTGATATTTTGTGATAACACCAGCATCATCAATATCTCAAAGAATCCATTGATGCACACCAAGACGAAACATATTATGATCAAGTTTCACTTTCTATGGGAATAGGTTGCAGAGAAGAACATCAAGGTCAAGTATATTGGGAGAAAAGAGAAAATTGTAGATATCTTCAACAAATCTCTTATGAGGGAGACCTTTGAGTATCTTCGACATAAACTTGGATTAGTTTCTATCCCATAGTGAATTTTTGAATGCTTTTCATATATGTCATGAATTTACACTAGGAAGCACCATGAAGAGAAAAATTCAGCTAAACGATCCAAATCTTGTAGATAAGGGGGAGAAACCCAAAGAAGAATGCAGGCAGGGGGAGCATCCCAAAGGGAAGTTACCCTTTTCCATTGATCTCAAAGGGGGATAGAATGAGAAGGTGCAGGGAAATGGAGAGAAATATTATAGGTATAAAGACAAAGGGAGTGATGGTCATAGGGGGAGAAACCTCAAGAATAATGCATATAGGGGGAGAAACCCAAAGAAGAAGGCATGTAGGGGGAGCATCCCCAAGGGAAGTTACTCTTTTCATTGATGTCAAAGGGGGATAGAATTAGCAGATGCAGGGAAATTGAGAGAAAGATTAGAGGTATAAATATGGAGGGAGTGATGGTCACATGGGGAGCATCATGTTGTGGTATTGCATCAGAGTGTTTCCATCAATGTCAAAAGGGGAGATTGTTGAAATATTGGTTGTCATTGATGTCAACCCTTGAAGAATTCAGGAAGCCCCTAAGATATGGTTATGGAACCTGAAGTTGATAAAGGAAAAAGGACATGAAGGAAATTCTATTTGAAGGTAATTCATTCATGTATGTACAATATGTTTCATTCCTTTTCTGATGATATGTGGTATGCCACGTTGTTCCTTATGGTTGAGGAGTTATGGCCTTGTGAAGTTGGAGGACCCCAAAGAATGATCTAGAAGACCTAGAAGGTCAGCAAGTCAACAAGTAGTTACATGTCATTCATTAAGTGTAAAGTAATTGAAAAAATAATTTAATTAAGGGTAAAGTGGTTGCAACAAGAGAGTGTGGGTTATCCATAAAATAAGGAAAAGGGGTAAAACAATTACAAGCTAACCACTAAAGGAAGTCACTTGGAAAGTATAAATAAAACTTCAAGAGACTCTTATTTAGAACTATTGAGCACATTGAGTATCTATGTTGTAAAGTGTTATGGGAAGGTACTATTAAAAAATCTGAAGTAGTGAGTTTGATGCAACGAAGTTCATTGAAGAGAGAAGTTGCACGAGCTGAAGGGATGAAGTTGAGCTTACTATTCTAGGTTTTTCCTGAAGCTATCCGTGGGTTGCAGAGAACGAAGAGCGCAAACATCTATGAGTTTCAGTAAAGGAAGAGAACATACATCCACAAGGTTTAGTGAAGCAAAACACAAACTCTCAGAGAGGCAAATAAATTCACAAGTTGCAGAGGAATCGATTTGCAATCATCGGAAAGCCACAGTGGGACAAAGCACAAATATCTGCGAGTTTATAAAGCATAGGGTGCGGATTTGTTGAGAAAACTAGAGCTTTGAAGACAAAATCCATCAGATCAAATACAAGTTGAGAGGTATGGTTTATTGTGTATGTTAGTGTCTATATTATGCAGAATTCCAACACATAAATGTCTTAGTATTTAATGAGTATTTTATTTGGAAGACAGTCTTATGGATCTTGGAATGAGGGTTTGTGACATAAGGGTTTGAGTGGAGTAGATGAAGTATAACATTAGTGACAAGATGTGGAAGTGACAATTTTAGATCAATAACAAGTTGATTGATTTAGTGGTAGTGAGATTTTGTCTACATTTATATTTTTGGGTGGTTGGATGGGGCAAGGAAAGGGGATTGTAGCCTCCTTTCGGTTGTTGTCAGAGAATTGGGGAGTTGGAGCTTCCTTCATGTTGGAGCCTCCTTCCAGTTGTAGCTGAAAAATAACGATGTTGTTTCTTCCTATGAATGTATTTATTTTTACATATAATAAAATCATTATGTGGTTTTCTCCTGCATTGGGTTTCCACGTAAAATTATGGTGTACTTATTACTTATGCGGTTTCTCATTGTTTAATTTTTATGTATACTGCTCATGATGTTTTGAATGCTATTGATGAACTGCTCATAAAGTTAAACAATACACATTGTGGTTAAAAGTAATAAAAGTGCTCATACTGATTCAACCCCCCTCTTAGTATTCCAATAGAAATAAGTCTCTAGAGGAGAATAGAGGTTGGGTTAGTAGGAATCCATTCCCAGTTTCTATAGATCGATACTCATTAATTTCTCAAGAGACAAGATAAAACTCTATTCGGTTTTTCTCAAGGTGAAAAACAAATTGGACTCCTTTTGCACACATTGAAGAGATATGGAGGGAAGAATATTATTGAGGTACTTATGAGTAAATAAGAGAAATATATTCCTTGTGTTGTGTATGGTAGTAGAAAGGTGTTCCATGGTTGGATTGGTTGGATGACCACCTGAACTATTTTATGGTGAAAAACTTGGTTGAGCCTGATAACGATTGGGTTAGGTGAGAGACTTGAGAGTTCTCATATTTTTTAATTCACCTTGGTGGCCTCATATCCCATCTTGGGGGTGAAATCCATAGTGGGTGCCTATGGTTGGGTGGAAAATTGCTTGCTTGTAGCCAGTTTCCATAGAACAACCCGTTCAAAATATAAGTGTTCCATCAATGATGTGAATTTATATTGTTAAATATTGTGTTTTTATAAAGTATGAATATGTAAATATTGTTAGAAAGACAGGACCACAAAGCAATAAAATAAAACAAATGCAGAAACAAAACACAGAAGATACATAACACAAGAGAGACACAGATTTACGTGGTTCACCCAGTGTGGGCTACATCCACCATAGAAATTGCTAGGTCCTTCCTTTATTATTATCCAACATATGAAAGGATACAACCTACAACAAAACTCGTTGTAACTTCCTCTTCTTTCTCTCACAGTCTCCTCTCTCAGAATACAATATTCACCATCAACCATAGCCACAATACATTTTTGTCATAAAAGAGGGTTGCCATCTAGGGAAAAAAACCCTAACATAATCTCTACTGTTAGATCTGCGACCTTATAATGAACAGTCTAGATTTTCAATGAAATTACAATATACATTTACAAGGAAATTTTTCCTTCGGAGGCTTCGCCCCCGAACCCCTGCTTGCCCCCAGACCCTCCAACCCGGGGGATAGCCCCCTCGGACCCCACAAAGGGAGTACCCCCCCCTCTTTACTCCCTCGCGTGGAAGAGTGTACATACTTATGGGGTGTAAATACTTCATGGGGTATAAACATGACTGAAAGTAAAAGACCTCTGAATCAGGAAGGTAATCAGGCTCCACAACCAACAAATATAATTCATTATTGAATGTATGGTGCTTGCATGTATAATTTTTGTACTACTAGAATTTACACCTTTGTTAGTTTGAATTTATTTAGAGTTAATTGCCTTCAAGTTTTTATTATGCATTTGAAGCTAAGTGGAAATGACCATGATCAATTCAAGGTACCCTTGCAATTTGGCATGGCCAAAGGTCAAACACTTACTTAGCCATAAGTGGAAGCCTATGAACTTGTTTATTTTCTAAGTTTAAGGATTTGGATCAATGTGAAGTGTTAAATTTAGTGGGGTTTTTGGCCTTTACTTAATTTCAAAGCATCCTCCAAAATAGGCCCAATGGGTCCTTTATATTTGAAGGTAGATATCCTTTGAATAAATCTGTTGTCAACATTTGTAGTATTAACATAGAATAAGGACTATGACCTTTGTTTTTTTATCATTTGAAGCTAGGTAGAACTTCAAATTAGGTTAGATTATCTTTCCCTTAGCATTGAGATCATATTTAAAAAGGGATTGATGGATTTTTAGTTGGATTAGGTGGAATGTTTGAAAGGGCCTAATGGGTTGATCTTGGAATGAGGCCCATTTGTTTGATCTCTTTAAAAGACCCAATCGAGACAATATTTCAAAGGAGCACAATGGTATGACCTTTTAAAGAGGCCTATTGGGCCAATCTTGTGAATAGGCCTAGTAGGCCCAATATTCTAGAAGAACGTGATGGGGTGATCTTTGAAAGAGGACCATGTGTCAATATCTCAAAGAGATATGATTGGGCCAATATTTTTAAAGGGGACAAATGGGTCAATATTTAAAAGAGGCTTGATGGGCCAATATTTGTAAGAGGCCTAATTGGTCCAATATTTCAAAAGGGATTGATGGGATGATCTTCAAAAGAGGTTTTATGTCATGATATTGAAAGAGGCATAATATGTTGATCATTCAAAGAGGCTTGATTAAAGTGATTGATGGATAGATCCTTTGAATAGGCTCAATCGAGCCAATCATTTGAAAGGATCCAATGGGTCAAGTATTTTACAAGGATGATTCCCTGATATATGTAGAAGGTAATGAAGAAAGAAAAAAAAAGAGTCATGATCGGGTGAAAACACAAAGTAAAGTACCCCACCTCCTTGAAATGGTGACAAAAGAGGATGGGAACATGGCACCCATCTCCATGAATTCACCCATTGTTCACGCAGGCCTATTTTGGGAGGAAAATCTATTTTGCGTGTTTTTCAGTGCAAGCTTCTTTTTGGAGAGAAAGAGCTATTTTTGGAGAATGTGCCATAGGTGGAAGAAAATAAACATGCAAAAAAAAAAGGAAAAGCAACATGAAGAAGGAGGAAAAGTAGTGTGGCGCACATGTAGACCGACCTAACCATGTTAAGGTTGGGGTTTTGACAAGAATGTAATGTTTATAAGCCAGTAGAGTAGTATAAATAAATACCTAGGAGGTCTAGGTAGAGGTTGTTGATTGTTGGTTATGGTTGTTATGGTTGGTTGTTATTGTTGTTGAGTTGAGTAAGTTAGTTTTGAGGGTTAGGTCATAGGATGTGGAGCCCGACGTGATCTAGTCTGCCTTATAGAGGGTATTTACCCTCATTTCGATTGTAATCATGAATATTGTAATGCACACAACATAGATTTTGTAGTATAATGAATAAAAGAGCAGAAGAGCCATATCTTTGTGGATGTATCCCCAAGGGGGGTGAACCATGGTAAATCCACTATGTTCATGTGTTTGAATGATTGTATGGATGTTATGTTGTGTATTAGTTAAAGAATGTATGGTTAAATATAATGTTAACAACATGCATTCATAGTTTAATGATGAATGAATACTAGAATTAGATGAATGAATAATGATGTTGATGCATAAGGAAAAGAAACAACAGACAATCCCAATCCATTCTTAGACTAAAAACACCTGAGTATGGCAGTCCCCCATAAATCTATCTCGGGTGGGAATGCACTGTGCACTCTGTGTTCAATGTTTCCTTCTGGTTTACCAGGAGGTCTGATAGTTTTGAGGGTTTTGTCAGAAACCTATTGAGATTAGAACCTGGGTTGGTCCAAGCATCCAAAAAAAGGCTATGTTGCTGGCTGGAACTACACATGATTGATTCAAAGGGATATGTAGAAAAAAATAACGAAGGGTGAAAGCATAGAAGGGAATGTTTAGGCCATGGAATCCAACTAATGCGAATATTGAAAGATGGTTAAGGACAAAGGAACTCAAGTTTGCGTAGAAGGACAAAAAAACCCATAAATTTACACCGCACAAATATCTATTTAAAAAATTGTAAGAGTGGATATTCAGGTTGAAGGACAACCATCCTACGAATCAGATCAGACAGCTAGAGTGGCATCTGGTGGAGATCATAGAGTTGTAGTGTGTCAATAATAAATTAAAACGCACAATAGATTTTTTGTTAGGCAATATTTTTGCAGGGTTTATTACTGAATTTACAGTTGATACCGTGAAGTCGTACACTACTGCAAATCAATATTTTTGGAAGGGACCTAGAGGTAGGTACATTATATCACTATATACTTCTATCAATATTTTATTGTATGAAAAAGGAGTGATGACCATGGAATCGGACAACTAAACTTCCATGCGCTTATGGGGGAAGGGGGGAAGCACTGATAGGATTTTGAGATATGGACAAGGAGATGGATAGGGGGAAGCAGATGGAGGCCATGGACTCAATCATGATGGACGCAGACCAAAAAAATTAGATAATGGAAAAATATGGAAATATGTGTAGCAATAGACCTTACCAAGTTAAATATGATGAGCCCATTCTGATATTTTTTGATAACACCAGCGCCATCAGTATCTCAAATAGTCCAATGATGCACTCCAAGACTAAACATATTATGATCAATTTTCACTTTCTATGGGAATAGGTTGCAGAGACGAACATCAGGGTCAAGTATATTGGTACAAAAGAGAAAATTGTAGATATCTTCAACAAATCTCTTATGAGGGAGACCTTTGAGTATCTTCAATAAAAACTTGGATTAGTTTCTATCACATAGTGAATTTTTGAATTCTTTTCATATATGTCATGAATTTAAACCATGAAGCACCATGAAGAGAAAAATTCAGCTGAACAATCCAAATATTGTAGATAAGGGGGAGAAAACCAAAGAAGAATGTAGGCAGGGGGAGAATCCCAAAGGGAAGTTACCCTTTTCCATTGATGTCAAAGGGGGATAGAATGAGAAGGTGCAGGGAAATGGAGAGAAAAATTAGAGGTATAAAGACAAAGGGAGTGATGTTCATAGGGGGAGCAACCTCAAGAAGAATGAAGATAGGGGGAGAAACCCAAAGAAGAATGCAGGTAGGGGGAGCATCCCCAAGGGAAGTTACCCTTTTCATTGATGTCAAAGGGGGATAGAATGAGAATATGCAGGGAAATGGAGAGAAATATTAGAGGTCTAAATATGGAGGGAGTGATGGTCACAGGGGGAGCATCGTGTTGTGGTATTGCATCATACTATTTCCATTAATTCCAAAAGGGGAGATTGTTGAAAGATTGGTTGTCATTGATGTCAACCCTTGAAGAAGTCAAGAAGCCCCTAAGGTATGGTTATGGAATCCAAAGTTGATAAAGGAAAAAGTACATGAAGGACATTGTATTAGCAGGTAATTCATTCATGGATGTACAATATATTTCATGCCATTTTCGATGATATGTGGTATGCCATGTGGTTTCTCATGGTTGACGATTTATGGCCTTGTGAAGTTGGAGGACCCCGAAGAATGATATAGAATCCCCTAGAAGGTCACAAGTCAACAAGTAGTTACATTTCATTCATTAAGGGTAAATTAATTGAAAAAATAATTTAATTAAGGGTAAAGTGGTTGCAACAAGAGAGTGTGGGTTATCCATAAAATAAGGAAAAGGGGTAAAACAGTTACAAGCTAACCACTAAAGGAAGTCACTTGGAAAGTATAAATAAAACTTCAAGAGACTCTTATTTAGAACTATTGTGCACATTAAGTATTTTTGTTGTAAAGTGTTATGGGAAGGTACTATTAAAAAATCTGAAGTAGTGAGTTTGATGCAGTGAAGTTCAGTGAAGAGATAAGTTGCACGAGACAAAGGGATGAAGTTGAGCTTATTATTCTAGGTATTTCCTGAAGCTATCCGCGAGTTGCATAGAAGGAAGAGCACAAAAATTCATGAGTTGCAGTAAAGGAAGAGAGCATACATCCGCAGGGTTTAGTGAAGCAAAACATAGAATCCCAGAGAGGAAAATAAATTCACAAATTGTAGAGGCATCAGGTTGCAAACATCGACGAGCCACAGTGGGACAAAGCGCAAATAATCATTAGTTTATAGAGCATAGGGCATGGATTTGTTGAGAAAACTAGAGATTTGAAGATAAAATCCATGAGGTCAACTACATGATGAGAGGTATGGTTTACTACGTATGTTAGTGTCTATATTCTGCAGAATTCCAACACATAAATGTCATAGTAGTTAATGAGTATTTTATTTGGAAGACAGTCTTATGGATCTTGGAATGAGGGTTTGTGACATAAGGGTTTGAGTGGAGTAGATGAAGTATAACATTAGTGACAAGTTGTGGAAGTGACAGTGATAGATCAATAACAAGTTGATTGATTTAGTGGTAGTGACAGGTTTTCTACATTTATATTTCTAGGTTGTTGGATAGGGCAATGAAAGGGGGTTGTAGCCTCCTTTTAGTTGGTGCCAGAGAATTAGGGAGTTGGAACTTCCTTCATGTTCGAGCCTGACAACTACGGGGTTGGAGCCTCCTTACAGTTGTAGCTGAAAAATAAGGATGTTGGTGCTTCCTATGAATGTATTTATTTTTACATATAATAAAAGAATTATGTGGTTTTCTCCTGCATTGGGTTTCCACGTAAAATTATGGTGTACTTCTTACTTATGTGGTTGCTAATTGTTTAATGTTTATGTATATTTCTCATGATGTTTTGAATTCTATTTATGAACTACTCATAAAGTTAAACAATACATATTGTGGTTAAAAGTAATAAAAGTGCTCATACTGATTCACCCCCCCTCTTAGTATTCCAATAGAAATAAGGCTATACAGGAGAATTGAGGCTGGGTTGGTAGGAATCCATTCCCAGTTTCTATAGATTTATACTCATTAATTGCTCAAGAGACAAGATAAAACTCTATTGGATTTTTCTCAAGGTAAAAAACATATTAGACTCCTTTTGCACACATTGAATAGATATGTAGGGAAGAATATTATTGAGGTACTTTTGAGTAAATAAGAGAAATATATTCCTTGTGTTGTGTATGGTAGTAGAAAGGGGTGCCATGGTTGGATTGGTTGGATGACCACCTAAACTGTTTTATGGTGAAAAACTTGGTTGATCTTGATAGCGGTTGGGTTAGATGAGAGACTTGAGAGTTCTCATCCTTTTTAATTCACCTTGGTGGCCTCATATCCCATCTTGGGGGCGGAATCCATAGTGGGTGCCTATGGTTGGGTGGAAAAATACTTGCTTGTAGCCAGTTTCCATAGAACAACCTATTCAAAAGATAAGTGTTCCATCAATGATGTGAATTTATATTGTTAAATATTGTGTTTTTATAAAGTATGAATATGGAAATATAATTCATTATGGAATGTATGGTGTTTCCATGCATAATTGTTGTACTACTAGAATTTACACCTTTGTTAGTTTGAATTTATTTAAAGTTAATTTCCTTCAAGTTTTTACTATGCATTTGAAGCTAAGTGGAAATGACCATGATCAATTCAAGGTACCCTTGCAAGTTGGCATGGCCAAAGGTCAAATACTTAGCCATAAGTGGAAGCCTATGAACCTGTTTATTTTCTAATTTTAAGCTGTAACATACCCACTTCGGAATTCGGAATTTTTTGGCCTTTTTCTTCTTTTCTCTGAGGAACGAAATTCCTCGAATCCCTATGGGGCCTGATACAGACCCTTCCATCCCTTATCCATACTCATATGATAGGCATCTAAGACCACACGCCGATTAATCAAAACTTTAAACTTGCTCCTCTATTTCGGGGTTTCGCAAGTTGGGATTCCAAGACTTGCGAGTACAAGGGAAAGTTACCCTTGGGTTTTTCGGGTACCAAAACACCGAAATGTCGAACCAAGTCATGCTATGCCAATTCGGGATTCCGCAAGTCGGGGTTTCGTATATCAGAATTTCAGGATATAAGAGGTCGAAGATTCACACTCCTCGACTACCCGAATGCCGAAAATCTGATACAACCGCTCATCATACACTTGACCAATTTCGGGGTTTCACAAGTCGGGGTTTTGGGACTTGTGTGTACAAGGAAATACTTCCTTGGGTGTTCCAGGTTTTGAAACACCAAAAATTCCTAACTCATCCATGCACCGTCATTTTGGGTTTTCATGAATTGGGGTTTCGGGTCTTGCGAGTACAGGAGAACTCGCACTTAGGTACCCCGGGTGCCGAAAAGCTGAAATGCTTACTGGCCACCACCTGTACTCTACAGCTGGACGGTCTAGGTACTCCCATGGGTCTTGGAATCAACGGTCTCGATTTCTTTTCTACTTACGAAGGTTAAAAATGGGTCGAGGCATTAACGCCTATGTTCCTTCATCCAATTTAATGGTTGTAACAGACCTTATATCCTCCGAAAGGATCTCATTCGTGCATTTAGAAAGAGGAAGGGTATCTTGGGTACTAAACCACTGAAAGGTCCTTAATTCATCCACATGTTGTCATTTCAGGATTTTGTGGGTCAGGGTTTCCGGACTCATGAGTACAAAAGGACTCACACCTAGATACCCCGTGTGCCGAAACTCCAAAATATCGAAGTCTAAGAATACCATTCTCTCCCATGCAGGATTTTAAAAAGTACGCCATTAATTCCTTCTTCATGCCCTTGGGTAAATTTCACTAGGTGTGAATACCCAACTAGAAGGTCCTCTTAAAATCTCTGAGCTATTAGCTTATGTGACTGGTAGTGAGCAAGCTCAAGTTTTTTACTGCAAAGGCAGTCCTTTCTAGGCACTTACCCCGGATTTATAGAGTAAGGGAACTTTCCCGAAAGAAGCCCTGAAAAACTGCACTTATTCATAAATATAAATATATAAACCAAATGTGGTCATTCCAACATAAGCATGCAACCACCATTTCCGATCAAAACACCATGCAGACATTTCTTACACAGAAACCATTTATAAGTGTTCAAACCATGAGCATACATTCCAAGATATTCAATGCAAGACACAAGATATAAACACTTATCAAAAAACACCAAGTGATGCAACTACTAAGAGGGGTGCTCATTTCCACCCAACTGTAGGATCATCAACTCCGAACGGATTTACCAATAGCCACCCCTGAGCTAGACCACGATGCTTGAGACTCTCTGTCTCGGTTCTTCAATGATCAAGAATGAAGGTTACTCTCCTTCTTCTCTGCTATCGCTCACTCTATATTTTGTTCCAGAGTTCTTTCGATCTCTTTCATGCAATCTCCCCCTCGCGTCTGTCCCCTCCCACACCTTTTACCTTCCTTTTCTTTTCCGGCAAGGTTGTGTGTGGCATGAATTTCCCCACAGTGGTCAAGTCTAAGGCCTCCACGGATGGGCAGTTCACCCCCATCCCTCATTAACTCATGAGGATCCTCTTCACCTACCATCCTGGTGAGTAATTCATTTCAGGGCCAGCGAGCCGCTCTTGGTTCTCTGGGCCAGTGAAGACCAAATACAGTTTGTTTTAGTGGAAGTTAATGCCACCATTCCAAGTGCCTTCCACCACCTTTCTTCGGCCATCGTGGTCTCTTTTTCAGCACATCCCCCTCCCAGCAGTCCTGCAACATATATTCATAACATTATTTACATTCGTCGACCCTTTATACTAAGGTCCATTCAAATCACACATTCACATATTTGAGTTTGCCATAGTTCTTGGCCAGTATAGTTATTTTTACAGACTGTGGAGAATAGGGTGTTACAATTCCCTCCCCCTTAAAGGAACATTGTTCTTGATGTTTTATCTATCAAAATGACATGTATGTACCAAGGTAAACAAAATCGGATATGCCTATTTCATAGTATCCTCCATTTCCCATGCAGCATCATCTGGGCAAAAATGTCTCCACTGCACCTTAACCTGTGCAATGGTTCGGTTTCGAAGTAGGGTTTCCTTTCTATCCAGTATGCATTGAGGTTCTGGTAGGAATTCTCCCTTCGGTTCAACCTAGATCATAGACCAGTCAATTATATGATTAGAATCATGTACATATTTCTTCAATAATGAAACATGGAAAACATTATGTGTTTTTATTGTGGGAGGAAGTGCTAGCCTATAGGATATAAGTCCCACTCTATCTAGAACCTCAAAGGGTACACAATACTGAGGTGCCAACTTGGCACAAGCTCCCATTTTCAGAGAACTCTTCTTGGGCCTAACTCTGAGATATACATGGTCTCCCGTCTTGAACTCTCTTGGAGTTCTCTTTTGTTCGATGTAAATTTTCTGTCGATTCTGAGCGACCTTCAGGTTTTGTTTTATCTGAGTCAGTTGTTGTTCCATTTCTTTCAACATGTTGGGTCCAAAAGAATTTTTGTTTACGGGATTACTCCAACTGACAAGAGTGTTGCACAACCTACCATATAGGACTTCGAAGGGGCTCATCTTTAAGGATTCTTGGTATCCATTGTTGTAGGCGAATTCCACTAGTGGCAGGTAATCTTCCCACTTCTTGGGTTGATGCATTACATGCATTCTTAGCATGTCTTCTAGTATTTGGTTCACTCTTTCCATCTATCCATTGGTTTGAGGGTGATAGGTGGTGCTAAACAACAACTTGTTCTCTAAACCTGCCATCAGTGACTTCCAAAAGTTGGAAGTGAATTTCGTGTCTCTGTCAGAAACGATCTCTTTCGGCATACCATGTAGTTTAAATATCTCCTTCACAAATACCTGAGTGATGTCTATTTCCTTGAAATTCGACTTGACGGGGATGAAATGGGCATACTTGCTCAATTTATCCACCACTACCATGATGGCATAATTTTGTTTGGCCGAGGTTGGTAATCCGGTGATGAAATTCATGGAGATGGTTTCCCATTTCCATTTTGGGATTGGTAGAGGTTGTAATAATCATGCTAGGTGTCGGTGTTCTTCTGTTACCTATTGGCATTCTATGAATTTGGCTAGGTACTTAGCTATGTATTTCTTCAATCCAGGCCAATAGAATTGTTTCTTGATGGTCGTGATCATATTTTGGTATCCTGGATGACCAGTATAGGGTGTTTTATGTAGTTCATCCAGTATGAACCTCTTCAAGTCATCACAATTTGGGATATAGAATATGCTTCGGTAAGTGAGCAGGCCTCCTTCCATCATCTGGTAGTCTCTGTACTTTACCCCCGTGGGTTCTTGTTGTAGGTATGAGGTCACAGTCTGGATGAAGGGATCTGTTTCTTATGCATTTCTGACTCTTTCCTTGACCTCTGTCTCGTAGGAGCTCACCGCGGCTAGGTGAATTGTTTTCATGATTCTGCTAAGGGCATCAACCACCCTATTTTCCTTTCCCTTAATATGTTTGATTTCAAAATCAAACTTGATAAGGAGGGCCATCCACCTAGATTGTTTGGCATTGAGCTTTGGTTGCTCAAATAAATATTGCAATCCATAGTGGTCTTTCATAAGTACAAATTTTCTTTTGTGGAGGTAATGCCTCCACATTTTCAAGGCATGCACTATGGAAGCTAGCTCTAGATCATGGGTCACATAGTTGACTTCATGCTCATTCAATTTTTTGGATTCATAGAAGACCAAACTTCCTCCTTGCATAAGGACTCCTCCGAGCCCTTCCTTACAGGCATCTATGCACATGAGGAAGTCAGCTTTGGGATCAACGATCTTCAACATGTGTGCATGGGTCCGTAGATGTTTCAGGGTTTGAAATCTTTCTTCACATTTCTGTGTCCACATGAATTTTTTCCCCTTCTTCTGGAGGGCAGTGATTGGACAACTAATCTTGGAGATTCCTTTTATAAATCTCCTATAGTATCCTCCTAATCCCATAAAGGATCTGATATCTGAAATATCCTTTGGGGTAGGTCATTCCATGATAGACCTAATCTCGTCAGGGTCTACTGCTACCCCTTCTTCGGATAGGACATGGCCTAAGTAATGTATTTTCTTCTGGAAGAATTCACATTTTCTGAATTTGGCATAGAGATGATGTTCTCTTAGAACTTGCAACACAAGCCTGAGATGCTCTTAATGCTCTTCTCCATTCTTGGAGTAAATTAATATATCGTCAATAAAAACCAACACAAATTTGTCTAGTAATTTGCTGAGTACATTGTTCATCAAACACATGAAAGTGGCAGGGGCATTGGTTAACCCAAATGGCACTACCAAAAACTCATAGTGACCATACCTTGTCCAGAAGGCATTTTTATGGATGTCTTCACCCTTAATTTAGACTTGATGGTATCCCAACCTCAAGTCAATCTTTGAGAAAATAGACACACCCCCCAATTGATTGAACAGGTCATCGATCATGGGCAAGGGGTACTTGTTATTTATGGTTACCTTATTGAGTTGTTTATAATCTATACACAGGATAAGGGTATCATCCTTCTTTTTCACAAATAGGACTAGTGCTCCCCATGGAGACACGCTAGGCCAGATATAGCCATTATCCATCATTTCTCTTAATTGCAATTTGAGTTCAACTAAATCATGTGTGCTCATCCGGTAGGGTGTCCTAGACACAGGCACCACTCCCAGTGCAAGTTCTATCGAGAAGTCTATGTCTCTTCTCGAAGGTAGACCCGTCACCTCTTCCGAAAACACATCTTTGTATTTTCTCAGGGTAGGGTGGTCTTTGAGGCTTGGTTTGTCATCTTCAATAGTTTTCAACACCTGTATTGCATATAGGGGACATCCTTTTCGACAATACTTTCTCATTTGCATAGCTAATATTTGTCTCACCGAGATAGGTTTTCAGATCCSTTGAAGTGTTATCCTTTTCCCTTCTTTACTTACACATTCTAAGGTTTTATGGTAACAATCCAATTTGGATTTATGGGCAGCTAGCCAGTCCATACCAATCAATAGATCATACGATCCCAGGGGTAATATGTTAAGGGTTGCTTGGGTGGGGAATTCACCCAACATTAATTGGCAGGTTGGTATGACCTCTGCTACCCTTCTTTTGGTGCCAGTGGCTAACTGTACCAACCATGGATTGGTAGGTTATTGTGGGTGTAGTTTACACTTATCAACAACCTTAGGGGCTATATAACTCAAATTTGAACTAGGGTCAATCAAAATAGACACTAGATGGTTAGAAATCATACCTTCTATTTCCACCACTGAAGCTTGGTGTTCAACTTGGTTATTATCTAAGGATGCATAAATTTGTGGCACACTCCTGGCCACATCATTGACGATGGTAGCTTCCTGGATGTTGTAAATTCTTTGACTATTATGTTGTCGGTGTGGACAATCTCTCAGTAGATGTTCTTCTTCACAACCCCAACATTTCAAAGGTTCTCTCTTTGGGTTATCAATCTTTACTGGGGAAGATCCAGAAAGTTTATTTCCACTCAAGGAGGGAAAGTTATATTGGTGTACACTTCAGGATGGGAAGCTCATCCTTGAGTTCTTTTTATAGTCCTTAAATCTTGGGGATTTAAACCCCTTTTTCTGGAATCCCGAACTATTCTTCTGCTTCCAGCCTTCACGAGGTTCTGTTCAATGTCCAAGATGTTCATAACAATATATTGCCTTTCGGATAGTATCTTCTAGGGTCTTTGGTTCATCAAATTAAATCCTGTTCTAATAGTCCTTAGGGAGTCCACTAATGAATCGTTGCACCTTTTCCTTTTCTTCCTTTATGTAGGGTACATACCTCAACAACTCGAGGAATCTGCTGACATATTCCTCTATGGTGAGTTTCCCCAGCTTAAGTTCATAGAATTATTTAGTCTTTTCGTCGAAATATTTTTCCGACAGATACTTCTTCCTGAAGTATTTCTCAAACCGTTCCCAAGACAGGTCTTCTTCATGAATCCCTTTTACATTCTTAAGGTCTTCCCAGCAAATGGAAGCCTTTCCATTCAAGTTGAAGGTGTCCACTCGGGCCTTCAAATTTTTTGAGAAGTCATGGACTCCGAAATACTTCTTGAGTCCAAGAAGCCAGGACTTTGCTTCCTCTCCTTTCTTTATTTAACTGTCAAAGGAGGGTGGTTTTTCCTTCCTGAATTCTTCGAATTTATGACCCTTAGAAATATTTTACTTCTTCTATTTTCTTCGGGAATAAGAACTAGTTCTGCTGCTAGAAGAGCCCTCCGAACCGCCAGCTTCCTTCCCAGAGGAATCGTCCACCACTAGTCCTTTACCTCTAGGATGGCCCTTTTTCGAGGTGCTCCTCTCAGTGTGTCCACTGATATGACCATCTTTATATACCTCAGGTCATGTTGCATTTGTCTTTGTAGGTCGGATAAGCTCTGCAGTGAAACTATGTTAATTTTTGTTTTCTTCTCTTGTTCTTTCATCATCCTCTCATTGTCAGCCTTGCATATTTGTAATTCGACCATGAGACTCCTCATGGTCTCGACTAGATCTGGAGGGGTCCCTACTGCCCTCCTTTCGTCAGACTCTTTGTCTCTAATATGAGATCCTTCCCCCACCTCTTGGTGATTCATCATTCTATGCGTCTATAATTTCCCGTAGCTGATCGTCTGCTTGGGTGCAAAAGACAAACAATGGTTATTAGTCAATATTCATATTTATTTATAACTAGTACATAATTCATATTTTTCACATGTACACACACACAATAGGATTTTTCATTCTTAACTTTGTCTTTTGATTAGGAAGGTTAAGACAGGGGTTTACTCCTTTTAGGAGTGTTTCGAATGGATCTTCTGCGCAAATCGTTCATGAGCCCAAGAAGGCCAAGTGTTGTAACCATGCTCTGATACCAATTTGTAACATACCCACTTCGGAATTCGAAAATTTTCAACCTTTTTCTTCTTTTCTCCAAGGAACGGAATTCCCCGAATCCCTACGAGGCCTGATACAAACCCTGCCATCCCTTATCTGTACTCATATGATTGATAGTTAGGACCACAGGCCTTATCAGAAAGGTGCTCATCAACTTTTGCGATTCAGGAAATCGCGATACATGTATTTCCTTTTCTCTCTTGTCTTTCGAAGGGCCAAAACTCGAAATAGTTTTAACCGCTTATCGAGATTCACAGCAACTCGGATTAAGCCCTGGTACTCTACCCTTAGGGATTTCGCATATCATAAATTCAAGATATGCGACGACAGGATGTTTTGCGCTTAGGTTTCTCGAGAGCCGAAAATCCAAAACCTACATATATATATATATATACACATCACTCCATCTATTTCGGGAATTCGTAAACCAAGTTTTCGGGACTGGAGAGTACAAGAGAACTTGCCAATAGGTATCTCAGGTATTGAAATACCAAAGTACCCAATATTATCCATGCTAATCCATTTCAACATTCCTCCTTTCGAGATTTCACATTATGTGAAAACAAGGGGTCTCGCCCCTAGGTTTCCCGGAAGCCGAAAACTCTGAGTGATCAAAACTTTAAACATGCTCCTCTATTTTGTGGTTTCGCAAGTCGAGATTTCAGGACTTGCGAGTATAAGGGAAAATTACCCTTGGGTTTTCTGGGTACCGAAACACTGAAATTCCGAACCAAGTCACACTATGCCAATTCAAGATTTCGCGAGTCGGGGTTTCATATATTGGAATTTTGGGATACAAAAGGTGGAAGATTCACACTCCTCGACTACCTAAATGACAAAAAGATGATACACCCGCTCATCATACACTTGACCAATTTCAGGGTTTCACAAGTCAGGGTTTCGGGACTTGTGAGTACAAGGAAATACTTCCTTGGGTGTTCCGGGTTCTGAAACACCGAAAATTCCTAACTCATTCGTACACCGTCATTTCGAGTTTTCATGAATCAAGGTTTTGGGTCTTGCGAGTACAAGAGAACTCGCACTTAGGTACCTCGGGTGCCGAAAATCCGAAATGCTTACTGACCACCACGTGTACTCTACAGCTGGATGGTCTAGGTACTCCCATGGGTCTTGGAATCGATGGTCCCGATTTCTTCGCTACTTATGAAGGTTAAAAATTGGTTGAGGCATTAACGCCTGTGTTCCTTCATCCAATTTAATGGTCATAATAGACCTTAGATCGTCTGAAAGGATCTCATTCATGCATTTAGAAAGAGGAAGGGTATCCTGGGTACCGAACCACCAAAAAGTCCTTAATTCATCCACACACTGTTATTTCAGGATTTCGCAAGTCGGGGTTTCGGGACTTGCGAGTACAAAAGGACTCGCATCTAGAGACCCCGGGTGCCAAAACTCTGAAATATCGAAGTCTAAGAATACCATTCTCTCCTGTGCAGGATTTTAAAAACTACGCCATTAATTCCTTCTTTAGGCCCTTAGGTAAATTTCACCAGGTTTGAAGACCCGACTAGAAGGTCCTCTTAAAATCTCTGAGCTATTAGCTTCTGTGACTGGTAGTGAGCAAGCTCAAGGTTTTTACTGCGAAGGCAGTCCTTTCTAGGAACTTACCCCGTCTTTATAGAGTGAGGGAACTTTCCCGAAAGAAGACCTGAAAAACTACACTTATTCATAAATAAATAAATAAATAAATATATATATATATATAAACTGAATGTGGTCATTCCAACATAAGCATGCAACCACCATTTTCGATCAAAAAACCATGCAGAAATTTCTTACACAGAAACCATTTATAAGTGTTCAAACCATGAGCATACATTCCAAGATATTCAATGAAAGACACAAGATATAAACACTTATTAGAAAACACCAGGTGATGCAACTGCTGAGAGGGGTGCTCGTTTCCACCCAACCATAGGCTCAGCGACTCCGAATGGATTTACCACTAGCCACCCCCAAGATAGACCACGATGCTTGAGACTCTCTGTCTCGGTTCTTCAGCAATTGAGAATGAAGGTTACTCTCCTTCTTATCTGCTATCGCTCACTCTATATTTTGTTCCAGAGTTCTTTCGATCTCTTTCCTGCGATCTCCCCCTCACGTCCGTACCCTCCCACACCTTTTACCTACCTTTTCTTTTCCAGAAAGGTTGTGTGTGGCACAAATTTCCCCGCGGTGGTCAGGTCTGAGGCCTCCATGGATGGGTGGTTCACCCCCATCCCTCATTAACTCATGAGGAGCCTCTTCACCTTCCATCCTGGTGAGTAATTCATTTTGGGGCCAGCGAGCCGCTCTTGGTTCTTCGGGCCAGTGAAGACCAAATACAGTTTGGCTCGGTGGAAGTTAATGCCACCATTCCAGGTGCCTTCCAACACCTTTCTTCAACTATCGTGGTCTCTTTTTCAGCACATCCCCCTCCCAATAGTCCTGCAACATATATTCATAACATTATTTACATTCATCAACCCTTTATACTAAGGTCCATTCAAATCACACATTCACATCTTTGAGTTTGCCATAGTTCTTGGCCAGTATAGTTATTTTTACAGACTGGGGGAAATAGGGTGTTACATAATAATTTGTATGAGTGTGAAGTGTTAAATTTAGTGTTTTTTTTTCCCTTTACTTAATTTCAAAGAATCCTCCAAAATAGGCCCAATGGGTCCTTTATATTTGAAGGTAGATATCCTTTGAATAAATCTATTGTCAACATTTGTAGTATTAACTTAGAATAGGGCCTATGACCTTTGTTTTTTAATCATTTGAACCTGGGTAGAACTTCAAATTAGGTTAGATTGTCTTTCACTTAGCATTGAGATCATATTTAAAAAGGGATTGATGGATTTTTAGTTGGATCTGGTGGAATGTTTGAAAGGGCTTAATGGGTTGATCTTGGAATGAGGCCCATTGGTTTGATCTCTTTAAAATACCCAATCAAGACAATATTTCAAAGGAGCACAATGGTACGACCTTTTAAGGAGGCCTATTGGGCTAATCTTGCGAATAGGACCAGTAGGCCCAATATTCCAAAAGAATGTGATGGGGTGATATTTGAAAGAGGACCATGTGTCAATATCTCAAAGAGATATGATTGGGCCAATCATTTTAAAGGGGACAAGTGGGTCAATATTTAAAAGAGGCTTGATGGGACAATATTTTCAAGAGGCCTAATTGGTCTAATATTTCCAATGGGCTTGACGGGATGATCTTCAAAAGAGGTTTGATGTAATGATATTGAAAGAGGCATAATATGTTGATCATTCAAAGAGGCTTGATTAAGACAATATTTTAAAAGTGCTTGATGGATAGATCCTTTGAAGAGGCTTGATCAACCCAATCATTTGAAAGGAACCAATGGGTAAAGTATTTTACAAGGATGATTCCCTGATATATGTAGAAGGTAATGAAGAAAGAAAACAAAAAGAGTCATGATTGGGTGAAAACACAAAATAAAGTACCCCACCCCCTTAAAAGGGTGACAAAAGAGGATGGGAACATGGCCCCCATATCCATGAATTCACCCATTGTTGGCACATGCCTATTTTTGGAGGAAACTCTATTTTGGGTGTAGGCCTTTTTTGGGTGCAAGCCTATTTTTTGGAGAGAAAGAGATATTTTTGGAGCACGTGCCATAGGTGGCAGAAAATCAACATGCAGAAGGAGGAAAAGCAGTGTGGCACACATGTAGACTGACCTAACCATGTTAAGGTTAGGGTTTTGACAAGAATGTAATGTTTATAATCCAATAGAGTAGTATAAATAAACACCTAGGAGGTCTAGGATGAGGTTGGTGATTGTTGGTTATGGTTGTTATGGTTGGTTGTTATTGTTGTTGAGTTGAGTAAGTTAGTTTTGAGGGTTAGGACATAGGATGTGGAGCCTAGCATGATCTAGTCTGCCTTGTAGAGGGTATTTACCCTCATTTTGATTGTAATCCTGAATATTGTATTGCACACAACATAGATTTTGCAGTATAATGAATAAAATAGAAGAAGAGCCAGGTCTGTGTGGACGTATCCCTAGGGGGGTGAACCATGGTAAATACACTATGTTCATGTGTATGAATGATTGTATGGATGTTATGTTATGTATCATTTAAATAATATATGGTTAAATCTAATGTTAACAACATGCATTCATAGTTTAATGATGAATGAATCCTAGAAATAGATGAATGAATAATGATGTTGATGCATAAGGAAAAGAACCAACAAACAATCCCAATCCATTCTTAGACTAAAAACACCTAAGTATGACAGTCCCCCATAAATCTATCTTGGGTGAGAATGCACCATGCACTCTGTATGCAACATATCCTTCTGGTTTACCAGGAGGTCTGATAGTTTTGAGGGTTTTGTTGGAAACCTATTGAGATCAGAACCCGGGTTAGACCAAGCATCCAAAAAAATGTTTTGTTGCTGAATGGAACTGCACATGATTGATTCAAAGGTATCTGTAGAAAAAAGGAACAGAGGGTGAAAGCATAGAAGGGAATGTTTAGGTCATGGAATCCAACCAATGCGGAGATTGAAAGATGGTTAAGAACAAAGGAACTCAAGTTTGCGTAGAAGGACAACAAAACCCATAAATTTACACCGCACAAATATCTCAAAAAATATGTGTTTAAAAAATTGCAAGAGTGGATATTCAGGTTGAAGGACAACCATCTTATGAATCAGATAAGACAGCTAGAGTGGAATCCAGTGGATATCTTGTAGTTGCAGTGTGTCAATAATAAATTTAAACACACAATAGATTTTTTGTTAGACAATATTATTGCAGGGTTTATCACTGAATTTGCAGTTGATACTGTGAAGTCGTACACTACTACAAAGAAATATTTTCTGAAGGGACCCAGAGGTAGGTACATTATATCACTATATACTTCTATCGATATTTTATTGTATGACAAAGGAGTGATGACCATGGAATCAGACAACTAAACTTCCCTGCGTGTATGGGGGAAGGGGGGAAGCACTGATAGGAGTTTGAGATATGGACAAGGAGATGGATAGGGAGAAGAAGAGGTAGGCCATGGAATCAATCATGATGGATGCAGACTAGAAAAAGTAGGTAATAGAAAAATATGGAAATACGTGCAGCGGTAGAGCTTACCAATATAAAATGAAAAAAAAAAGAGGGCCATAGCTAACATAGAGGGCTTGGCGAGCGATGAAGAAGAGGTAGAGGATCTTGAGGATGTGGAGTATATTGAGGAAATAATGCATGAAACATATGAAAAGAAAACATGAGGTCTAGGGTCAAGAATAAAAGGTAGAACTTCAATCCATATCATAGTCAATATGAAACCTACAACCCCATGTGCAACTAATACACCTGAAAGAACACCAAATTTTAGACAACCGAATTTTAGTAGAAGAGAAGCAGTAGGTCAAAGGTCTAATCAAGGACAACCAACTAGGGGAGAAAGTTCAGGAAGTAAAAATCAATTATCTACACCACGTGGAGGTAGTAGTTCAACACAATTCAAAATGGCAGGGCTAGATTCCACCATCAGATTACTAGAGTTTCAAGGCGAGGCATCGGAGGACCTTGAAAAACATCTATTTATATGTGAAAATATATGGGAAGAAAATAATATCACAGACAAGGATACAAAAGTCACGCAGTTATGTATAACACTCAGAGACCGCGCACTGGACTGGTACACGAGCCTTGATTAAAAAATCCACAAGGAGCACCAAATATTGTCGCAAAGGTGAAAAAGCTACTGGTAAACTAATTTCATAGGCCAAGCTCAAAAGACCAGTACATGAATGAAATGATTGAAATAAGGAAGAAACCAAGTGAGTATATCTGGGGGATTGATCAAAGGTACAAATGTCTGAAAGGTAAGATGAAGTATTCTATTACTGACATGCAACATAGGGAGTTATTTGTGAACTCACTATTACCACACTTGAAGTATCCTTTGAGACAACAAAAGTTCCAAACTCAGGAAGAGGCCATGCAAGCATCCCTGTACCTAGAAGAAAAAAAGTATCAATAGACAGATCCAACAATAGAGGAGATAAAAGAGGATCTAAAGAATTTTACATTTCAATTGAACCAGAATAAGGGGAAAGAGAAGAGAGAAGTTTTTTGGTGTACATTATGTAGGACAAAAGGACATAATAAGAATGAATTTCCAACCTTTGCATAGTACTTGGCAATAGGGGTGCCAAACCCCTTGCCAACAAGAGTACCATGGTGTGATATTTGTAAGACACATGGGAATGATCCATATCATTTTCCAATGATGCAAAAGTATAATAAAATTCCAAAAAGGTCTTACTACATCTTTTTCAAATTTGTGGGTCATGATGACAAGGACTGTAGAATGCTAGAATTGATGAGGGAGACAAATTTAGACACCTACAGGGTGCAAGAAGAGATGACGACATGAAAAGATTCACCACAATTCAATAATGCGAAACCACAATTCAACCCTGTATAGTCGCAGTAAACGAATGCACAACCACAGTATAATCCTGCGTAGTATAACTAGGTACCCCAATACAATGCACCACGAGAAGATAGAGGTGGATTAAGAGGTGGAGGTTGAGGCATAGGAGGATTTGGATGAGGAAGAGGGCCAGTAGTCTGCAAAAAATTCCAACAACCAAGAAATTATGAAAGAGACTATCCACTTCCACCTATGACATGCATGTATTGTCACGCATCAGACCATGAAACAAAACATTTCCCAACACTATTGGGAAAAATATGGAAAAAAGGAACCAGAACAATTATAATGTCTAGTGGATTTCTTCCAAAGCCAGGGATGATGGGAAAAACATCAACATAGTCACTTGAGGAGGATCCAAGACAAGATTTGATGCAGTAAAACAAGATCTAGCTCAACACCAATGGGTAAAGAAGAATACTGAGCCACAAGAATTTTGACGTGAAGAAAGTAAAGGAATCATTTAAGGAATCTAGATAGGATATTCTTAAGGAGAAAATTGCATCTACATCAATTGCACAACAAAATCATCTTCCACCACTATATGATATTCCATATTCAATGGATCACACCAGAAAAGGACAACCTTTAGAGCAAGTAAGTAACATAAAGAATTTTCTGCAATCCCATGTTAATTTATTAAATGATCCACCATCCATTAAGGTCTTACAGAATTTGCTAGAAAGATGCAACACAGAGGTAGAAGGGAAGTTAAAGTAGAATAAAGTCAATCATCTCCATACAAGAAGAAGAACAAGTAAGGAATTTAGGCTAAATTCCAACATTGGGGATTTCAATATGGGATATATCATACTTGATTTAGGCTCTAAAGTAAACTTCTTACATAAGAAGACATGGTAGTGTATGGGGGAACCCACACTAGAATATTCATCTATCCATTTGAAATTGGAAAATCAACGTAGAGTGCTACCAATTGGAAGACTTAAAGGTGTGACAATAAAATTGGATGGAGTGTGCACTGTGGCATATTTAAAATTGATAGAGATAGTAGATGGCACAACACCCTACCCAAGATTACTTGGACTGGACTAGGGATTTAATAACTAGGCTGTGATCAACCTGAATATAAGAAAAATAACTTTTGAATTAGGAGAATACAGAGTGATTTCACCATTGGATCCTTCAGAAGGAGAGAGGTTTGTAGAGTCGACCTATTTGGACTTGGAAGAAATAAATCTATTATACAGAACCACTACGCGAGAACAAGATTATGTCAATCCAAATACGGATGGGGTATTTAGCTGGAGAAGCATTACATCATGTGCTTCAGACTCATACACAAGATTGGAGAATTGGAAACAAACACTACATGAAGTCTCCATAATAAGGTGCACAAGAATAGACTTTGTAGTAAGGTGGGTTGGTACAAATATTAGGGAACCTCCCACTTTTCATGGTTTGAACGACTTAGAAGAATTCTTGAAAAATTATGAGGAGGAATTTTTAAAAAATCATAGGTTGTTATCCTTGGACATTGCACTCAAGTAAACACCTTCAAGATGGTGGGGTGCACACAAGGAAACAATTCAGGACTGGTATCAGGGTAAAAGGTTACTGCACATTATTTTTTCTGTAGAACATAGGAACACTACATTACAAAAATATGATGGACAAGGAAGGCCAGTTGAGCACCTAGAGAAATGTAGAATACAATGGAGGTTGAAACCACCAGAGGAATCACCTCATCACTTCATTCATACATTGGAAGGGATCCCAGGGAACTGGTATATAAACCAGGAGATGAGCAGAGGCACTACATAATGGAAAATATTACAAAACAAATTTGTGGTAACTTTCTCATTTGAGCATGAGAACCCCAACATTGGTTCAACTTTGAATATGATGCAGGGAATGATATTTTTTGAGAAACCTAAGGTGGATGTTATAACAGAATATCAACAACAAAATAAACAAAGAATCAAATATTTACTCTCATGTTATCATGTCGCAGAGGAAGCAACTGATGAAGATGATCCGCACAACATCTAGATCACAGAGATTGAAGGAGAAAGAGAGGTGGAAGGTTCATATCTGGAGTCAGAGGCATTTTCTGCACCAATAAAGGTCAATAAAGTCAACATTGGGACATAAGAGAATCCTAAAATGAAAATCATTGGAGACTGTTGGGATGATCAAACACTAGAAAGGATAACGTAGTTACTGCGTGAATACATTGACGTGTTTCCAACAACCTTTACAAATATGAAAGGAATAGTAGGAGAGATAGGTGAGACGAAGATACCCCTAAAACCATATGCTAGAACTATCATACAGAGACATTATAGCCTAAATCTAGTGTATAAGAAAAAAGTGAAAGAAGAAAGGGACCAAATGTTAGAAGTTAGTATCATCAAGCTAGTGGAGGAATCTGAATGGATCAGTCCCATGGTATTCGAGGAAAATAAGAAAGGAGGGAAAATAATTTGTGTAGATCTAAGGAAATTAAATTATGCTTTATTACATGATCCTTTCCCTACCCATTTTATATATTATGTGTTTGAGAATGTGGGAGGCTAGGAAGCATATTCATTCACATATGGATTCTCAAGTTACCATCAGATCAAAATAGCTCTAGAGGATAGGCATAAGAATACATTTTCTACAAAATGGAGATCATACCAATATACAGTTATTCCCTTTGGATTGAAGAATGCACCAACCATATTTTCAAGGGTGGTCATAGATTCTTTTAAATATTTCATACATAATATATTAGAGTATATTTGGATGACTGAACTATCTTTAGTCTTTTGAAATATCATGTAGAAGTCCTAAGACTAATGTTGGAAATATGCAGGAAATGTCGGATCTCATTAAACATCAAGAAATTCATTTTTGGCACACCTTTTGGGATACCTTTGGGACATATAGTGTGCAAACAGGGTTTATTGGTTGAACCTACTAAGATTGTTGTAATTTTGATCATACCACCACTAAAGTCAGTGCACCAGTTAAGAAACGCACTGGTATATATAAGGTACTATAGAAAGTTTATCAAGGGGTATGCACAGATTACTATGTCGATGGAAAAATTGATGAAGAAGGACACCAAATTTCATTGAAGTGAGGACTATCATCAGGGATTGGATACCTTGAAGGAGAAAATGGTGACAACACCTATCTTAGTGTTTCCAAATTGGGAAAAGACATTTCATGTGCATGTAGATGCATCAACAATAGCACTTGGATAATTCTAGTGCAGCCAGGAACATGAGACTTAGATCATCCTATAGCCTTTGCAAGTAGAAATTTATAATAATCCAAGTAGAATTATAACACCATGGAAAGAGAAGGACTAGCTATGGTGTAGGGGCTATAGGAATTCAAAAGTTACTTATTGGACAAGGATTTTAAAATTTTCACAGATCATTCTACCCCTCAAGCATATAGTCAACAAGATAGTGTTGGGGGGGATGATATGTAGATGGTTGTTATAATTCCAAGAATTTGATTTTGAGGTAATAGTTAAACTAGGGAAGCTAAATGCAGGACCTGATCACTTGTTAAGGGTCACCAATGGAGAAGAACCTACTAACTTGGAAGACAACTTACCTGATGCACAATTATTTTCAGTATAGGTAGTTGATATGTACTTCATTGATGTCATTGAATTCTTGAGTATAGGAGTTGCGCCAAAGGATTTTAATACTGCATAGAATAAAATATGGTAGTTAGATCTGCATACTATCAAATCAATTCAGGTCACTTATACAATATGGGTGAATAAAATATCTTGAGAAGGTGTGTATTGGAACATGAACGACCTATGGTTTTAGCAGAAACTCATGAAGGTATAGCTAGAGGAAACTATGCAAGAAAATATACCATGCATAAGGTATTGCAGGTAGGTTTATGGTGGCCAACAATTCATAAATATGCGAAGGAATATTTCTAGAGATGTGGTGTCTGCCAGAGATTTGGAAAACCCAACATAAGGCATCAGATGCCCCTAATACCCCAAGTAACTCTTCAGGTATTTTACAAGTGGGATATAGATTTTGTTAGACCTATTAATCCACCAACAAGACAGTCAGGATAAAGATATATCATTACTGCGACATAATACTTAACTAGATGGGAAGACGCAACACGAGTCAATGATTGCAACGTAGAGACACCAACACAATTCTTATTTACGCAGGTGATCACAAGATTTGAATGTCCTAGGATTTTTATGAGTGACAAAGGCCCCCATTTTATTAATAGTACCATCTAGGCTATGACTAAGGAATTTTGAGTCTATCACCAAAAGAGTACACCATATCATCCTCATGCAAATGGGACAATATAAGCATTCAACAAGATTTTGGAGAATGCTTTGAAAAAGATATGCAATGTGAACATAGATGATTGGGATTTAAAAATATCATCAATATTATGGGCATGCAAAACTACATGCAAGAAGTTGACAGAACATACACAATTCATATTGGTGTATGGACATGAAGCAGTGGTTCCATTAGAATTTTTGGTTCCCATTCTGCGCATAGAAACAATTACAAATATGAAAGAAAGAGGCATAGCTCAGGAGAGGTTAATTCAATTAATGGAACTGGAAGAATATAGGATTCTGGTAGGATTCCACCAAGAGGTACATAAAGCAAGGGACAAATCCTAGCATGAAAGACACATAAAAAAGAAGATCTTTAAGGATGGATACCTAGTTCTTCTCTATGAAAAAAAATTATTGTAACATCCTCGTAAGTTCAGAATGCATTGGATAGGCCCGTATGAAGTGAAGAATGTCACAGATGGAGGATCTGTGCAACTAAAGGAATTGACAGTAGTAGAGCTGAAAGGAATGGTGAATGATAGTTGGCTGAAACTGTATAGGGAAAATCGACCTACTAACTCTCAATAATCACACCGCAATAAGGAAGAAATGTATATACTACACTATAGTATATATTAGGAGATAAAAACTTAATAAAAGACATAAAAAGGAGAAAAATAAGAACAAGGAACACAAAAGAATAAAAAGAACAAACATAGAAAAGAGGAGAAAGTCGGTTGAATGGAAGGAACCTGGAAAAAGTCGCGTGCAACAACTGATGTGACAAAAATTAAAAGACTGTTCGCAGGAAAAATTGGACACTGCACAAATTCATGGAAAAAGTGAAAAATACGACCAAAAATTTATGACCAAGTCTATAAAGAGAGGAAAGCACAGGCCAGTTTAGGACTTAGAAATTTTAGAACATAGAGAGAACTCACAATGTCAAACTATACGAAATTGGGTAATGATGATAGCACTTGACTAATCAAGTCGACATCATGACACCTTCAAAGGTTGGCACTCTAGGGAAATATGTTAGGGTTACTCAATAGGGACAAAGAATAAAGAAAAGGTTGGAGGAACCTGAGAATTTCTTAGAGCTAGAAGATTTCACTACCTCGGAGATAGAGTCACTCAGCTCAACAAGGGTAGAGGAGGAAACTTCGACAACTGTGTAAGATGAAATGGGTTAGAGCTCTACAAACCCAAATGGAAGCACACACCCTAACCCAAAATCACTTGTTAAACCCAATGAAATGAAGGGCCAACAACAGGGTCATGATGAGGAGGAGGTATTGGTCGAGGACATTACCATCTAGCCAAAAAATGAAGGAGAAGAAGATGACATGATAGAAACAATGGTGGAAGGCCAACCTACCACCTGTCAGAAAATAAAGGCACAGAACGTTGTAGAAATCACACACCTCTACATCCCATATGCAATGGTCAAAGTCGATGACATGCTCAAGAAAGTGCCTAAATTAAGATACTCAGACCATGATGTTCGCAATAGAACAAAGTTCCTAGACTTGGTAGAGGGAACCTATTTGATAGACATGGGGAGATAGGACCCCTAGGTATAACTATCCTAGAGCCCACACTATGGATTACAGGGCTCTACAATTCTAACATCATGAACCTTATGCACATACCACACTTTGGGTGAGGTAAGAATGTGGGACTATGCGTGAAGCAGTTGTTGGCCAAGGTACATGGAGGTATCCTATGGATGGATAGGTCAGTCCTCATTGATGTGGCTTTGATATCCAAAATTATAGGGTTTCCCGTTGTTGGAGTGAAACTTGAAGAATACTTGGAAAATAAAGCGCGCAAAAAGGATATTGCGGAGATAGTAAAGGCACAATTTGGAACCAACAGCAGAAACATGGGTATTTTCCTCAAAGAAATCAACAACCCTGCGATGCAGTTCACCAAAAAGATAATGTATTTCAAGTTGCTAAGGAAATGCAGGAAATAAGAGGCTCCAACATGAGTCATAATAGTCATCGTGCAGTGTCCAAAAAGGGTCATGTGTAGCTGGGCACCATACCTCCTAAACCAATTCTTGATCAACTGTCAGGAAGCGCAGGATAATGGAATTGATTTCCATTATTCCTGACTCCTCATCCTCATTTCTTTGTCCTTTTGGAAGGAGCCACAATTATCGTCTTTTCTAGATAGGAAAGGGAAGTACTATGAAACTAGGTATGCAACCCTCTGGTAAGCCAAAGATACTAAAAATCAATAGGAAAATAACATGGTGTTTTCCATGCTTCTTGAAGATATACAAAAATGAAAAACCAATGTATGGAACATTCCTGTGGAGGTGGTCTAGGAGTATGAAGTTATAACTAGGTTTAAGGCATCCATGCACCATATGTGGATCCACACTATAAGGGATCCAAAGAAAAAAATGTTGGAGATGCAGTACTGCGTCTCAAGGGAATAAGTGGATTGGATCATTAAATACTGGGCCATGCAGTGGAAGGCTCCAACAACAAAGAAAACAACCAAACCTATGGAGCAAGTAAAGGTAGGACCATCAACCAAGACAAGTAGCCCGATTTCCAACACCAAGAAGGATGCAACACACACTTAATCTTCTAGAAGTAGCACAACAACGAAGAGGCCAAGGAGGAAATAAACCATGTATAGGGAATAAGTTAAGGGGGATGCCAAGAATGGAGGAGCATATTGGGTTGAAGAGGATGAGGGATAGATGAAGAAGAGTGGGTCAAAACCTTCACATGAAAAGAGAACTACAACATAGGAGGTGGAAATTCTTAAGAAGATGAAATACACTAGGAGGCCTCCAGTCATCACCCTCACAGAGGACTATACCTAGATTTTGGCAGACAAATTCAAGGAAAGGGGGGAATATGTGGTCCACAAAAATGAGGTGAAGAGGGAGGAGATCATGGTGAAGATAGTGGATGTCCATGATACTCTGCAAATAATGCATATGTTTACAGTACAACAGGCTACAAAGAAAAATCCAAAAAATACACAGTAACCCCTTGTGCAGAATGACCAAGACGAAATAGTGGATATAGTGGTGAAGGGAAAAAACATGTTCATATTCAATATGGAACCTACAACCTAATTTTAGACTAATACACTTGGAAGAACACCAAATTTTAGTAGAAGAGAAGTACCAGGTCAAGGGTCCAATCAAGGAAAACCAACTAGGGGAGAAAGTTCAGGAAGTAACAATCAATTATTTACACCGCATGGAGGTAGTAGTTCAAGACAATTCAAAATGGTAGGCCTAGATTCCACCATCATATTACCATAGTTTTGAGGCAAGGCATTAGAGGACCTTGAAAAAATCTATTTATATGTGAACATATATGGGAAGCAAAGCATATCACAGACAAGGATACAAAATTCACATAGTTAGCTATAACACTCAAAGACTGCACACTGGACTGGTACATGATCCTTTATGTAAATAGTCCACAAGGAGCACCAAATATTGTCACAAAGGTGAAACATTTATTGGTAAACAATATTCATAGGATGAGCTCAGAAGACCAGTACATGAATGAAATGATTGAAATCAAGAAGAAACTAGGTGAGTCTATCTGGGGGATTGATCAAAGGTTCAAACATATGAAAGGTAAGTTGAAGTATTATTCTATTACTGACATGCAATATAGTGAGTTATTTGTGAACTCACTATTACCACACTTGAAGTATCCTTTGAGACAATGAAAGTTCCAAACTCGGGAAAAGGACATGCAAGCATCCCTACACCTGGAAGAAAACCAATATCAACAGACATCCAACAATAGAGGAGCTAAAATAGGATCTGGATAATCTGACATTTCAATTGAACCAGAATAAGGGGAAAGAGAAAAGAAAAGTTGATTAGTGTACATTATGTAGGAAATAATGACATACTAAGCATGCATGTCCAACCTTTTCACAATACTTGGTAGAGGGGGTGCCAAACCCCTTGCCAACAGGAGTACCATGGTGCAATATTTGTAAGACACATGGGCATGATCCATATCATTTTCCAATGATGTAGAAGTATAAGACAATGCCAAAAATCTCTTATTTCAACTTTTGCAAATTAGTGGGTCATGATGACAAGGACTGTAGAATGCTAGAATTGATGAGGGAAAGAACTTTAGACACATACATGGTGAAACTAGAGATGATGACAGGACAAGCTTCACTACAATAATGTGAAACCACAATTCAACCCTGCATAGCCACAATACAACAATGAACAACAACATTATAATCCCGTGTAGTATAACCAGGTACCCCAATACAATGCACCATGAGGAGATAGAGGTGGATTCAAATGTGGAGGCCGAGGCATAGGAGGATTTGGATGAGAAAGAGGGCCAGTAGTCTGCAAAAACTTCCAACAACCAAGAAATTATGCAAGAGATTGTCCACTTCCACCTGTGACATGCATGTATTGTCGCACAACAGACCATGACACAAAAGATTTCCCAACACTATTCGGAAAAATACAAGAAAAAAGGAACCAGAACAATCATAATGTCTAGTGGATTTCTTGCAAAGCCAAGGATGATGGGAAAAACATCAACATAGTCACTCGAGGAGGATCCAAGATAAGATATGATGTAGTAAAACACGATATATCTCAACACCAATAGGTAAAGAAGAATACTAAGCCACAAGCATTTTGACGTGCAGAAAGAAAAGGAATCATTTAAGGAAGCCATACAAGATATTCTCAAGGAGAACATTGCATCTACATCAATTGTGCAACAAAATCAGGATCCACCAATGTATGAGATTCCATATTCAATGGATCACACAAACAAAGAACAACCTTTAGATAAAGTAAGTAACATAAAGACTTTTATGAAATCTCGTTTAAGTTATTAAATGATCCACCATCCATTAAGGTCATATAGAATTTTCTAGAAATATGAAACACATAGGTAGAAGGGAAGTTAGAGTAGAATACAATCAATAATCTCAATACAACAAGAAGAACAAGTAGGGAATTTAGGATAAATTCTAGTATTGGGGATTTCAATATGGGATATATCATACTTGATTTAGGCTCTAAAGTAAACTTATTACCTAAGAAGACATGGAAGTGTATGGGGGAACCCACATTAGGATATTCACTTGTCCATTTGAAATTGGAAACTCAACGTAGAGTGCTACCAATTGGAAGACTTAAAGGTGTGATAATAGACTTGGATTTAGTGTGCACCATGGAATATTTCAAACTGATAGAGATAGTAGATGGCACAACACCCTACCCAAAATTACTTGGACTGGAATAGGTATTTGATACCGAGGCTATGATCAACCTGCAGATAAGGAAAATGAATTTTGAATCTGGAGAATACAGAGTGATTTCACCATTGGATCCTTCATAAGGAGAGAGGTTTGTAGAGGTGACCTATTTGAACTTAGAAAAAATAAATCAGTTATACAGAACCACTGTGCGAGAAGAAGATTATTTCAACCCAAATGTGGATGGGCTATTTAGATGGAGAAGCATTACATCGTGTGGTTTAGACTCAGACACAGGACTAGAGAACTGGCAACAAAGACTACATGAAGTATCCACAAGGAGGTGCACAAGAATAGACTTTGCAGTAAGGTGGGTTGGTACAAAGATCATGGAACCTCCCACTTTTCATGGTTTGAACGACTTAGAATAATTCCTGAAAATTTATGAGGAGGAAATTTTTGAAAATTAGAGGTTGTTATCCCTAGATATTTCACTCAAGGAAACACCTACAATATGGTGGTGTGTGCACAAGGAAACAATTTAGGACTGGTATTAGGGTAAAAGGTTACTACACATTAGATTTTCCACAGAATAGGGGAACACTACATTACAAATATATGATGGACAAGGAAGGCTAGATGATCACCTAGAGAAATGTATAATACAAATGAGGTTAACACCACTAGAGGAACGGCCTCATCACTTCATTCATACATTGTAAGGGATCCTAGGGAACTGGTGCATAGACTAGGAGATGCGCAAAGGAACTACATAATGGAAAATATTACAACAAAATTTTGTAGTAAATTTCTCATTTGAGCATGAGAAATCAAACATTGATTCAACTTTAAAGCTAATGCAGAGAATGATATTTTTTTAGAAACTTGAGGTGGATATTATAAAAGAATATCAACAGAAGAAAAAACAAACAATCAAATATTTATTTTCATGTTATCATGTCAGAGAGGAAGCAACTGATGAAGATGATCCACGCAACATTAAGATCACAGAGATTGAAGGATAAAGAGAGGTGGAAGGTCCATCTCTGGAGTCAGAGGCATTTGCTTCACCAATCAAGGTAAAGAAAGTCAACATTGGGACATAAGAGAATCCTAAAATAGAAATCATTGGAGACTACTAGGATGATGAAACACTAGAAAGGATAGCATAGTTACTACGCGAATACATTGATTTGTTTCCAACAACCTTTATAGATATGAAAGGAATAGTAGGAGAGCTAGGTGAGATGAAGATACCCCTAAAACCAAATGTTGGACTTGTTAGAAAGAGACCTTATAGGATGAATCCAGTGTATAAGAAAAAAGTGAAAGAAGAACATGACCAAATGTTCGAAGTTAGTATCATTGAGCTAGTGGAAGAATCTGAATGGATTAGTCCCATGATAGTCCAGAAAAAGAAGCAAGGAGGGAAAATAATTTGTGTAGATCTAAGGAAATTAAATGATGCTTTCTTACATGATCCTTTCCCTACCCATTTTATAGATGAGTTCTTTGAGAATGTGGGAGGCTAGTAAGCATATTCATTCACAGATGGATTCTCATGTTACCATCATATCAAAATATTTCTAGAGGATAGGCATAAGACTACATTTGCTACATAATGGATATCATACCAATATACAATTATTCCCTTTGGATTGAAGAATGCACCAGCCATATTTTCAAGGGTGGTCACAACTTCTTTTAAATATTTCATACATAATCTATTAGAAGTATATTTTGATGACTAAACTGTTTTTAGTCTTTTGAAATATCATGTAGAAGTCCTAAGACTAATGTGCAGGCAATGTCAGATCTCATTAAACATTAATATATTCATTTTTGGCACACCTTTTGGGATATTGTTGGGACATATAGTGTGCATATATGGTTTACTGGTTGACACTACTAAGATTGTTGTAATTGTGAACGTACCACCACCAAAGTTAGTGTGTTAGTTAAGAGCCACACTGGTATATACAAGGTACTACAAAAAGTTGGTGATTGGGTATGCACAGATTACTACGTTGATGGAAACATTGCTGAAGAAGGACACCGAATTTCAGTGAAGTGAGGACTATCATCAGGGATTGGATACCTTGAAGGAGAAAATGGTGAAAACACCTATCTTAGTGTTTTCAAATTGGGAAAAGACATTTCATGTGCATGTAGATGCATCAACAATATCACTTGGAGAAATTATGGTGCAACCATGAACAAGGGACTTAGATCATCCTATAGCCTTTTCAAGTAGGAAGTTATCAGAATCCAAGAATAGTTACAATAACACAAAAAGGGAAGGCCTAGCAATGGTGTAGGCACTGCAGGAATTCATAAATTACTTATTGGGCAAGCATTTTAAAATTTTCAGAGATCATTCTGCCCTCAAATATATTTTTTAAAAAGCTAGTGTTGGGGGGGAGGATTTGTAGATGACTATGATTATTCCAAGAATTTGATTTTGAGGTAACAGTTAAACTAGGGAAGCTAAATGCAGGACCATATCACTTGTTAAGTGTCACCAATGGAGAAGAACCTACTAACTTGGAAGAGAACTTCCCTGATGCACAAGTATTTTCAGTATAGGTAGTTGATGTGTACTTCACTGATGTCATTGAATTCTTGAGTATAGGAGTTGCGCCAAAGGATTTTAGTACTGCGTAGAAGAAAATATGGTAGTTAGAGCTACATACTATCAACTCAATTTAGGTCACTTATACAATATGGGTGAAAAAATCATCTTGAGAAGGTGTGTATTGGAACATGAATGACCTATAGTTTTAGTAGAAGATCATGAAAGTATAGCTAGAGGACACTATGAAGGAAAATCTACTATGCATAAGGTATTTCACGTAGGTTTATGGTGGAAAACAATTCATAAAGATGCAAAGGAATATTTCCAGAACTATGATGTCTGTTAGAGAGTTGGAAAACCTAACATAGGGGATGAGATGCCCCTAATACCCTAATCAACTCTTCAGGTATTTGAAAAGTGGGCAATAGATTTTTTGTACCTATTAATCCACCAACAAGAATATCAAGAGAAATATATATCATTACTATGACAGAATACTTAAATAGGTGGGAAGAAGAAACACTAGTCAAGGATTGCAATGCAGAGACACCAACACACTTCTTATTTGAGTAGGTGATCACAATATTTGGATGTCCTAGGATTTTGATGAGTGACCAAGGCACCCATTGTATTAATGGTACCATCTAGGCTATGATTGATAAATTTTAAGTCTATCCCTAAAAGAGTACACCATATCATCCTCATGCAAATGGGACAATATAAGATTTCAACAAGATTTTGGAGAATGCTTTGAAAAATATCTGTAATGTGAACATAGATTATTGGGATTTAAAAATACCAGCAATATTATGGGCATACAAGACTACATGAAAGAAGATGACAGGACATACACCATTCATATTGGTGTATGGACATGAAGCAGTAGTTCCATTAGATTTTTTGGTACCCAGTCTCTGCGTAGCAAAAATTACAAATATGACAGAAAGAGGCATAGTATAGGAGAGGATTTTGTAAGGATTCCACAAAGAAGATAGGATTCTAGCAGGATTTCACCAAGAGGTACAGAAAGAAAGGGACAAATCATGGCATGAAAGACACATAAAGAATAAGACCTTTAAGGATGGAGACCTAGTTCTTCTCTATGACAAAAAATTATTGCAACATCTTGGTATGTTCAAAATGCATTGGATAGAGCCATATGAAGTGAAGAATGTCACAGATGGAGGATTTGTGTAGCTAAAGGACTTGATAGAAGTAGAGCTGAAAGGAATGTTGAACGATAGTTGATTTAAACTGTATAGGGACAATCAACCAACTAACTCTCAATATTCACACTGCAGTAAGGAAGCCATGTATATAGTGTACTATAGTAGATATTAGGAGAGAAAAACTTATAAAAATAAATAAAAAGGAGAAAAAGAAGAAAAAGGAACACAAAAGCAGAAAAAAAAGAAAAATACAAAAGAGGAGGAAGTTGGTTGAATGGAAGGAACGTGGAAAAAGTCGCGCGCAACAACTACTGTGAGAAAAATTAAAATACTACCTGCAGGAAACATTGGAAACTACGCAAATGCATGTAAAAAGTGGAAAATACAACCAAAAATTTATGACCAAGTCTATATAGAGTGGAAGGCATAGGTGAGTTCAGGACTTAGAAATTTTAGAGCACAAAGAGAACTCACAATCTCTAACTAGGAGAAATTGGGTAATGATGATAACACTTGACTAATCAAGCAGACATCATGACACTTTCAAAGGTTGGCACTCTAGGGAAATATGTTAGGGTTACTTGGCAGGGATAAAGAATAAAGAAAAGGTTGGTGGAACCCGAGAATTCTGTAGAGCTGGAAGATGTCACTACCTTAGAGACAGAGTCACTCAACCTGATGAGGGTAGAGGAGGAAAATTCAACAACTGTGTAAGGAGAAATGGGTTAGATCTCTAAAAACCCAAATGACAGCACAAAACCTAACCCAAAAACACATGTTAAACCTGAGGAAATTAAGGGCCAACAACAAGGTCATGATGACGAGGAGGTATTGGTCGAGGACATCACCAACTAACCAGAAAATGAGGGAGAAGAAGATGACATTGTTGATACTGAGAGGGGGGTGAATCAGTATCCAGTACAATTTAAAAACATTTTTCAACTTATACTTAAAACATTCAATTATATCCAATGAGAAATGAACAATAGTATAAGAGTTACACTAATACACCACAATACACCATCCACAATATATGAGAAATAATCAATAGTTTTTGTTCAAGGGAAGTAATGACTTCCAAAGGTAGCTACATCTTCCAAATGTAAAGGGAGGGATAAAAATCCAAGAGGAATATAAAATACTCCAATATCAAGAGATATTTGAACTCTCTATCCTTTCCCCTTCCTTCCACCCAAGAATATATGAGACATAATAAAACTTTACATTAAATCATCACCATCAACCAATCATCACATAGAACCTGATAATTCTTTTTGAGACTTCTTCAATTTCTGCAATTATTCAATTCTTGGAGTACTATGATCCTGTAGATAATGTTACTCAATTTATTCTCTAAAACTCCTATAATTTTCACTCCTTGAATCCTCCCCAAAAAGAGGTTATAGAAAGAATGGTAGACTTTATTCAATTCTGGTCTGTTCAGAAGACCCAACTTGTATAGCATGCCCCGCACTCAATATTTAACATCTAATTCTGAAACTCACACAAAAGAAACTACAGTCTGTACTCTTTCCAATGGAAGTGGTCCCACTACATATGGAGTCTGTATGAAAAATGTATGACTTTTTTACCTAGAACACCTGTTTATTGACTAGTTTCAGGACTGGTTACAAACCCTATATTCCACAGAGTGTATCTCCATAATTATAGCGAATCAAGAGCTGAAATTTTTACCAGAGGTACCTTGATATGTCTTCTAAATACCATAGAGATTTCACCATCTGAATCGTTCTAGAAAAAATTTATAGCAAAAATGGTAAGATGACCTGAAAATAACATACCTTAGAACACATCACCAAAAGACTTCATCCTCCCTTGAAATCCGACCTTCTTTTACTTCTTCTTCCCTTTGAAATTCGACTTGTATCAAATGAATGTATAATGATATTTATTTATACCATTTATGTCACTTCCTTTTAACATTAGGGCCGACCTGACACTTTCTTATTTTGTAATTATTTTCTTTAATTATTTTTCAGGGCCTACATGTAATTCCTTTTTCAATTCACTTTGTCATATTCAAAAATTCATTTCTCCTCAACCATGAGGATCCATGTGACATGCCACATACCACCGGAAACAACATGATGTATACTATCCATTCATGGGTGTTGTATATGCATGTGCATTTTATTTCATGTCCAAATACCTTTATCAATCTTGCGGTCCAAAACCCATGATTAGGGTTGACATCAATGACAACAATCAATCTTCCAACAATCTCCCCCTTTGTCATTGATGGAAACACTCATGCTTCCCCTATCATCATGATCCCAA
>ML776630.1:1651707-1692796 GCA_009831015.1 Picea engelmannii | reverse complement strand
ACTTCCTTTTTCAATTCACTTTGTCATCTTCAAAAATTCATTTCTCCTCAACCATGAGGATCCATGTGACATGCCACATACCACCGAAAACAGCATGATGTATACTATCCATTCATGGGTGTTGTATATGCATGTGCATTTTCTTTCATGTCCAAATACCTTTATTAATCTTGCGGTCCAAAACCCATGACTAGGGTTGACATCAATGACAACAATCAATCTTCCAATAGACATGACATAAACAATGACAGAAGGAAAACCTACCATCTGTGATAAAATAAATACATAGGATGTTGCAGAAATCACACTCCTCTACATCCCAGACGTAGTGGTCATAGTGGAGGATATGCTCGGGAAATTCCCTAAATTAAGATACTCAGACCATGATGTTTGCGACACAACAAAGTTCCTAGAATTGATAGAGGGAACCTATTTGGAAGACAAAGGGAGATAGGAGCCCTAGGTAGAACCATCATGGAGCTGACATGGTGGATTACAGGGCTCTACAATTCTGACATCATGAACCTTATGCACATATCTCACTTTGGGTGTGGTAAGAATGTGGGACTATGCATGAAGCAACTGTTGGCCAGGGTACATGGAGCTATCCTATGGATGGATAGGCCAGTCCTCATTGATGTGACCTTGATATACAAAATTATAGGGTTTACCACTGTTGGAGCGCAACCCAAAGAATACTTGGAAAATAAAGCGCGCGAAAAAGATATTGCTAAGATAGTAAAGGCACAATTTGGAACCAACAGGGGAAACATGGGTATTTTCCTCAAAGACATCAATGACCTTGTGACATGGTTCACTAGCAATCTAATGCATTTCAAGTTGCAGAGGAAATGTAGGAAAGAAGAGGATCCAACAGGAGTCATAGTAGTCATCGCGTAGTGCGCAAAAAGGGTCATGTGTAGCTGGGAACTGTACCTCCTAAACTATTTCTTGATCAACTGTCAATATGAACAGGATAATGGAACTGAGTTCCATTATTCCTGAATCCTCATCCTCATTGCTTTGGTTGCTTGGAAGGATCCAAAATTATCATCTTTTCTAGATAGAAAATGGAAGTACTACACAACCAAGTATGCAACCCTCTGGCAAGTCAAAGATACTAAAAATCAACAAGAAAATAACATGGTGTTTTCCATGCTTCTTGAATATATACAAAAATGAAAAACCAATGTATGGAACATTCTTGTGGAAGTGGTCTAGGAGTATGAAGGGATAACTAGGTTTAAGGCATCCATGCACTATCTGTGGATCCACACTACAAGGGATCTAAAGAAAAATGGTTGGAGATGTAGTAACGTGTCTCAAGGGAATAAGTGGATTGGATCATTAAATACTAGCCTGCGTAGTGGAACGTGCCAACAACAAAAAAAAAAAACAAACCTATGGAGCAAGTAGAGGCAGGACCATAAACCAAGACAAGTAGCCCAACTTCCAACACCAGGAAGGCTGCAGTACACACTCAAGCGTTCAGAAGTAGTGCAACACTGAAGAGGCCAAGGAGGAAAAAAACTATGTCTAGGGAAGAAGTTAAGGGGGATGCCAAGAATGGAGGAACATCTTGGGATGAAGAGGATGAGGGAAAACCGAAGAAGAGTGGGGCACAACCCTCACAGGAAAAGAGAACTACAACATAGGATGTGGAAATGCTCAAGAAGATGAAATATACTAAGAGGTCTCCAATCATCACCCTGATAGAGGACGATGTTGAGCTTGTGGCAGACAAATTCTAGGAAAGGGGGGGATATGTGGTCTGCATAAATGAGGTGCAGAGGGAGGATATCATGGAAAAGATAGTGGAATTTAATGATACTCTGCAAAGAATGAATATGTTTATGGTACAACAAGCTACAAAGAAACATCCAAAAAATACACAGTAACCCCCTGCACAAAATGACCAAGATGAAACAATGGAGATAATGGTGAAGGGAAACAACATGTTCATAGTCACACAACAAATGGTGGGAGTGGACAAGGAGACAAAACAAGATATAGTTGGGGACATCGACCAAATTGAGTTAGTAATGGCACATATACCTACAATCATTTTGTATGGCTTACATGTGAGAATTATGCAGGAAGTTCAATCTAGAGCCCATGCATTTTCCACCAACATAGAAGTTGTCAAGGAGGTGACAGAGCTACTACAAATCACATGTGATCAATTTAATCTGTAGAATGAGGAGGAGAAGAAATGAGTATATAGATTGGAGAACAGACTGACGACAATCTAAAAAAACATCCCTAACTGTGCACAGGAGCCAAAAGACACACCTGAAGGGAAATTTCAGAATATTGTGCAGGTCATGGAGAAGTACAAAAACGAGATTACAGAGCTCACAAAAAATTCGACTCCTTCTACATCTCCAAAAGTCAGGGAGAAAATGGAACATGATGCTACTCTACACATCGACAATATTGTGCAGGAAGCTAAGGATGTACAGGAACTGTATGAAATAACTATCCAAATATGGACCATCTTGGAAGAGGATGAGAAAATGTAGCAGCTGGATCAAAAACATGAGAAGATAATGGATGACATCCAAGAGTTAAGACATAAACAAAAGGAAATGGACATCCTTGGGAGGATGAGGAGTGTGTAGGATATGACGAACCTTCAGGAAGAGTTGAAGGCTTCCTAGGTTGACAAACAAACAAGACAGGCTCAGCTGGAGCCACTACAATAGGATACAGAAAGGATGATCGAAGAATTGTAGGCGGAGAAAGGGAAAATCGAGCAAATGCATGCAGAATGTAGACAAGTGATAACATAACACATTACAACATAGAGTGTGGAGAAGCAGGTAAAGTAGATCACATAGGTTAAGGATAAAGTAAATCACTTATCCAAAGTGTTTCACAAGTTGTAGCTCGCCATCTAGAGTGTGAAATAAGGCGTAGTGGCTTGGGACGAGCCACATGTCAGTGTTGGGGGCCTATTGGTGCAGGTCTATTTTGGGAGGAAAATCTATTTTGTGCATAGGCCTATTTTGGGTGCAAGCCTATTTTTGGAGAGAAAGAGCTATTTTTGGAGTGCGCGCCATAGGTGGCAGAAAATAATCATGCAAAAAAAGAAGGAAAAACAACATGCAGAAGGAAGAAAAACTGTGTGGCACACATGCAGACTGACCTAAGTATGTTAGATTTAGGGTTTTGACAAGAATGTAATGGATATAAGCTAGTAGAGTAGTATAAATAAAGACCTAGGAGGTCTAGGTAGAGGTTTTTGATTGTTGGTTATGGTTGGTTGTTATTGTTGTTGAGTCGAGTAAGTTAGTTTTGAGGGCTAGGCCATAGGCTGTGGAGCCTAGTGTGATCTAGTCCACCTCACAAAGGGTATTTACCTTCATTTTGATTGTAATCCTGAAGATTGTAATGCGCCCAACGTAGATTTTGTAGCAGAATGAATAAAAGAGAAGAAGAGACAAATCTTATGGAATCGACAAGGGTCTGCTTCATTAGCCAATCCTACCATTCCCATTATTTTTTTTCATTACCCAGGGGACTATTCTGCAACTCTTTTATCAAGGGGCTCAATCAATATTGACATTCTTCTATCATCATATTTTCATTAAACTCTTTCTATGTTTTCGAATGTCTCTTTCTTGATGCCTTCAACCACTCCAAAATGTTCATGTTCAATGCTCATCATGAGTGCTCTCTGTATGTGCTCAAATCAATTGTTGCAAACTTTACAATCAATTCTTAATATGATATGCTTCTCATCGAACTTCTTTCTCTTTACTTTTTTTCTTCTTGATCATGGATGTGCTTCTTTAAATTCTTTCTGGTCTCTGAGAGTGTATGGAGTCTGCAAATTTCATTTACATGAAGGATGACTCAACTATGACTCTCTAACTGTTAGTAAAATACACATTTTTTTTCCTATGCAAGTCTTGACTTCAAGTCATCGCCTAGGTATCGATTGATGTCGGTGAAAAGTTGATCTCCTCAACTATTACAAAGGTGGATGGGATCACATGCCTTTAAAGACTCATGTTTAACCCCCTTCTTTATATTTCAACTAAGATTTTACAATAAATCTTAAAACTTATGCAAACAAAAACATAATGATTTTATTTTTTAGCTAACTAACTAGGTTAGACTAGACTTCAAACTTGACTTGACCAAAGTATAAGTCGAATCTACTAAATAGTTGACTAGACTATTCCCTTCATGTAGTAGATAAGACTCCTCATGACTCTGATGACTTTTTCAATAATGATATTTTTCATACAACACCCATATACATATTAGAACGTGACTCATCACGAACTTGTCGATATCATCATTTATTTTTGGTGTGCTTCTTGAGGTATCTATGTCTATTGATAGATCCACACCACATACTTGGTTGTATACTGTTGGGATTTGGTGACAATGAATTCCTCCAAGGATGGAGTTGGATCCTATTATTATGTGTTGGTTACAACCAAATAGACCAAGTTAGAATATGGATAGGGATTGCATTTATTATTCAGTTTCTTGTAAATGTATATAAATACATGTAATCTCGTAGAGGCAAAAACAATTGTGAGAGACTGAGTGTATGAGAGACTTGCAAATCTGATGTAATCTCCATAATCCAAATAATAAGACAATTGATGCCTATGCTTGGTGGACGTAGCTGAACGTTTGGGTGAACCACGTGAAATCCCTGTGTCTATTTCTTATGTGTGTGATTGTTAATTATCATTGAGAATTGTGTTTTCCTCATTGACAATTCTAACAAGTGGTATCAGAGCTGGTTAGAGCTGGTTGGAGGAGATTCAAATTCTCGGAGGAGCCAACATAAGTCAAATCTTTGTGAGGGTGCGTAAATTTATAAATTTCCACAAGTCCCTCCTCTGTAAGGGTGCAGAGACTTACTACTCAACCTTTTGGCCATGGCAGAATGCTGAAATTTCTGTAGTTGAGACAAAGGAACAGTGTGTAGATATTTACTGATTTCTACACTCAACTATGTCGAGAGGTCCGCACTCCCCGTAGTGGAAATCTGAGGTGCATGCAGTGGCTCCCTTTGGTAAATTTATGACTCCTCTTCAATATTCATGTTTGAAATTTTTTAAGATGGATCGACCATGAAGTAAATGTTTAAAACGATTAAAGAAGGTGAAGGAATTTCTTAAAAGGTGATTTTGTTTTTTTTATTAATTAAAAGGTGTAAAGTCACGTGGGTGGTGGATGAAGTAAAAAGGGCCTCTTTTAATTGAGTAAATGTTTATTACATTTGAGATTTAATATAATATTAATTAAAAGGTGGGAGTTATAAGGTTTTAAAAGTTAAAGGGTTTTTTGGTTTAACTTATTAAATCTTGTATTTATCCCTTAATCCTTTGTAATATTTGATCAACCATCATATTATAAAGCTTGTTTTTATAATCTTTGGGTTTTATAAATTTTTGATCCGGTTTCTTAAGAAAAAATGGCTAAGATGCAGATTTCGAAGTTTGAAGTTGAAAAGTTCAACAGTAAAAACAACTTTGAGCTCTGGAAGCTAAAGATGCGGGATTTACTGGTGCAACAGGGGTTGAAAAAAACATTGGCAGGCAAGTCAAAGAAACCAACAACCATGATAGAATGGGAATGGGAGGATCTGGATGCGAAATCTCTTAGCACCATTCGTTTATGTCTAGCGGATGAGGTTCTATTTAATATCATAGGAGAGGATACAACATCAAGTTTATGGAGTAGGTTGGAAAGTCTATATATGATGAAGTCCTTGATGAGAAGAATCTACTTGAAGAGACAGCTATATAGTTTGTGGATGAAAGAAGGTAAAAAATTTGCTAATCACTTAAATACCTTCAATACCCTTATAGTTCAATTGACTAGTATGGAAGTTAAATTCGAAGATGAAGATAAGGCTATTACACTATTGTATTCATTGCCTAAGTCTTGGGATAATTTAGTCACCTCTATTATCTTTAGCTCAACAAATGTTTTAGATTATGACTCTGTTGTGGGAACTTTGTTAGCTGAGGAGATGAGGAGAAAATCTAGTAAAGAAACCTCACTTCAGAGGTGATGTTGGTCAGAGGTCGAACAACAGAGAAGAATGAGAGAAGTTATTTCCGATCTAAGTAAAGACACAGAAAGGGTAAAGAAAAATGCTGGCACTATGGAAAAACAGGACATCTCAAGAAAGACTGCTGGAAGAGAAAGGAGTCCGAGGAAAACTCTACGAAGGAAGCAAATTTGGCTGTAACAAATTAAGGTATAATTGATCATGTTTTATCCATTTCTAGTAATTTAAAATATCAAGAAGAATGGTAGTTAGATTCAAGTGCCTCCCATCACATGTCCTCACATAGAAATTGGTTCATGTCTTACCAATCTGTTGATGAGGGTGTAGTGTTTATGGGAAATAGTATTCCCTGTAAAACTGTTGGCGTTGGTAGTATTAGCATCATGATGTTCTATGGTATTGTTAGGTAATTAATATATGTTAGATATGTACCTAAGCTTAAATCAAATTTGATTTCATTAGGAGTGTTAGATTCTTGTGGATATAAGTATACAGGTCAAGGTGGAGCTCTCACAATGTTGAAAGGTAATTTAGTAGTGATGAAGGCAACAAAGGTTGATAACCTTTATAAGATGGAAGGGAGTACTGAAGTGGCATCTGAAGTGACAGATGTATCTTCTTGTTTATGGAAGAAGCATCAAGGTCATAAGAGCAAGAAAGAATTGTAGGTACTGGTAAGAGGTAAATCAGTTCCAGACTTAAAATCTTTGTTTCCAAATTCATGCTTGTTTTATATCTCTGCAAGTTATAATGATGGTATAAAGGGATGTTGTGTGTGGGATCCTACTTCTCACAAGTTCATCATTGAAAGAGATATTGTATGTATGGAACAACCAAAAGGGTTGATTCAAGATCGCAACGGTAAATTTGTTTGCATGCTAGGTAATTCATTGTATGGCCTATTGGTACCCAGGAAAATATATAAGATGTTTGAATCTTTCATAGTGAGTCAAAATTTTTCAAATGGTAGGATTGAATATACAGTTTATAGTAAATTCATAGTCTTGATGTTCTTTGTTGATGATATGCTTGATGCAAGTAGAAGCATGCATAAAACCAGTGATAAATTGACTCAAGTGGACAAGACAATTCATATGAGGGATCAAGGAGCAGCAAAACAATTTGTGGACATGGAAGTATACAGAGATGGTAATGGTAAGTTGTGGTTGGAGTTCAGTATGAACATTGTAAAGATAGTATTTATCCCTCTTTATTTCCATTATAAGTTTTCTTCAAGAATAGGGCCTATCTATAAAGAAGAAAAGGTCATATCTTATGTAAGTTTAGTAGGAGGTTTGTTGTATGTGATTAAATGGTTAAAACCAGATGTTTCACATGCTAATGATGTTGTCAGATATGTGACAAATTCGGGTGTTGCATTGAAATGGGTGCTTCAACGTTTGAGAAGCACAAATGTCACCTATAATGGTTACACTGATATGGTCTGTGATGATTGTAATGTATATTGTAATATAGGTGTCTTGGATAGGAGGATACCTATCACTAAATATGTTTCACAACAAAGTTTTGGAAGACATGTTGGAGGTGGAGTGACCCCTCAAGAAATCCAAACTCGTGCAAGTCACATAGGTGAGATCATGAAACTAGTTTTATTAGAGAAGTTACAGTGGTGCTTGGCTTCTCTTGGCTTGCAGAAAAGGTGATGAACAAAAGGAAGGATCAAGGTATCCGGTTAATTGTTGTCACGGTGGAGATTGATGGGATTTGGTGACAACAAATTCCTCCAAGGATGGAGTTGTATCCTATTATTCTGCATTGGTTACAACCAAATAGACCAAGTTAGAATATGGATAGGGATTGCATTTACTATTTGGTTTCTTGTAAATGTATATAAATACATGTAATCCCGTAGAGGCAAAAATGATTGTGAGAGACTGAGTGTATGAGAGACTTGCAAATCTGATGTAATCTCCATAATCCAAACAATAAGACAACCGATGCCTATGCTTGGTGGACTTAGCCCAACGTTTGGTTGAACCACATGAAATCCCTGTGTCTATTTCTTATGTGTGTGATTGTTAATTATCATTGAGAATTGTGTTTTCAACATTGACAATTCTAACATATACCATGTATTTTCTAATCATCATGGTGGATCTTCCCTTCAAAAAACTTGAAGAATAGTTTAAGTTCTTCTTTTTATGGAACAAGTTGGAAACTCATTCATGGCGAATTCCTTCATGTCTTTAGGCCTTGATATTTCATTCCTGCCTGATCTCCCATAAATAAATTTCTTGTATTTGAAGGTCTGGAAAAAAAAACTTTATCATGAAAAGGGTTGTGGCCGACTTCAAATTCTTTCGACCACCAACCCCGAGTCTACATATTTTTCATAGATTCATGGTGTAGTCATTGGTCGATTGTTTCGACTAGTCAACATGGTCAGGAATCCACCAACATTAACATTGTTTGTTAAAATGAATCCGCTAGCATGAGCATCATTTGTTAATCTTTAAGAGATCCATCCATTGAAAATTGAACCTAGGGGAATGTAGGCAAACGTCCATGGATTTATCACTACACTAAACTCAAAGAATTTATTACCATACGAACAATTTCTACTTATTTTTTTTAATGGGTGTGGGTTACTCAATAGCCAAATATGATTGGAAAATTGTTTGATTATAATTGAGGTCAAGGAATATGTGAGAAATCATGCATATAAGATCATGAGACTTTTATTTGACATGTTATCGATTTCATATTTATGAAATACTATTTGGAAGAAGAACAAGTTCAACATTTCACAATATGTGGTAGTAAAATGTTAGAAATCAATTGAATTAGTGGAATTTCTTTAATGAATATGCAAAAGTGTCTAAAATACAAGTTTTTTTTATAGCTGAATAAAGTATCGATTAGTGTTCAAGTGAGAAATGCAATAATGAGAAAACTTTCTCAAATGAAACATATGTTTGTTGAAATTTTTGTCATTGATTTCAAAGGATTAATGATGTCATTGGTGTCATATTATGAAATTAAAATACACATAACATTTTCAATATTTATTTTTATATATAGATCTACAAGTATATTAAAAGAGGGTGCATGTGAAAAAATAAAAAAGTGAAATGGTGGTTTCAAACCATGGGGTTGGGGTATTTTCCCATGGTATTTATAGTATTTTCTCATGGTATTGGGAATCAATTATTTAATTAAGGGACATTCCCTTCATCAAGGGTTATGAAAAAGTATAAAAAGAGAAAGCATTGAGAGAAAGCAAGTGTGTGAAAAATGGATTAGCAAAGATTGAATTGTGAAATCTTTTTTAGGTCATAAATTTTTTTGTAGGACGTTTAGACCTTGAAATTTGGAAGAGACAAATGAGAAATATTGGTATACATTTGATACAAATTTCATATGCTGGTTCACTATACTTTTGGTAATATTCCCTGTGGAAGTTAGGGTTCTTGGATGCTCTTGAAATCCATTTCAAACAAGTCAAATTGACACTTTTCTATAACTTATTTTATTGCATGTTTATGATCCAGGTGGATATCGGTGGCCACCCACCTTTTCCAACATGCTCAAAATAGTTTTCTGACAATTTTGGCAATTTACTATTTTTAGTAGTTTTTAACTTCCAGGGCCATTTTGAGGGCCTAAATGAAGGTTTCTTGGGATCAAGATTATAAATGATAGCCAAAGGATATAATTGATCCCCCAAAATGAATTTCCTCAATGATACCTTTCCAACGAGCTATCGTGCACCCCAAATGGAGATTGTATGCCAAAGTTACAGCCCCGAGGAGTTGATACACCAAACTACCCAAAATGAAGTCCACAAAACTGTTGGCTTTTCATCTTTCGGGGTTAGGATTTTGGATTTTCTTTATGATAAAAAGGCCTTTGGATCCTCATTGTAAAATCATCTTCTTATTAATGTGAGTAGTGGACACATCTCTTCTCAGAGATAAGTTTCCACCATTCTAGCGAGTCTTTCACTCTGTATTTTTACAGTCTTTGTACATTTTCTCTCATTAATAGAAAATTGTGTATTAATGTATCTATGTGTTTATGGTTGCATATATGATATATTTCTGTTATATTACTGGATATCTGAGATATCTCTCTACATTTATTTATTATATCTCCTCTCTCATTTCGTGCCAAAAATAATCTGGATCAGTGGTATTAGAGCAGGTTGCTCTTGATCGTTTTTCAGTGCATGTCCCCGATGAGGTCCGAGTATAGAAATTTGGGTCTCAAGCTTGTCTCTCTTGAGAAAAATCTCTCTCGCACACCCCCAAAACCCTCCATGTCGGAAGAAAAGAAGAACAATAGAGCATACGATTCTATTAGTCTGTTGCTCGAGCAAGCTCTCACGCGACAGAGGGACGAAATGATGGAGATTTTTTCCCACATCCTTCAACACCTTCCAATAACAATAGGCACATATTCATTAATCAACCACTTTGGAGGGACCTCACCTTTCAAGGTACAAGTTAATTTTGATATTCCCATATTTGAAGGATAGATAGATGCAGATGCCCTAGAAGAATGGTTAAATCTGCTAGAAGGTTATTTCTCTGTTCATAATTTCTCCAACAGGGAAAATCTCACCTTTGCACTTCTTAAGGCTCTCCCCCATGTCAAATATTGGTGGGAAAATTACTGGGAGAAAAGTTCCACAGAGGATTCTGGAATATATGGGGCCGAGCCCACTTGGGTTTCTTTTGTAGATGCGGTAAATGAACAGTATTACCCTGTTGGAAACTATGAGGAATAGTACATGAGATTGACCACACTGTGGCAAGAGAGGGGCCAGGTAATTCCAGAGTTCACCAATACCCTCCATACCTTACGCACCAAGATGGGTATCAAAGAATCTGAACGACATTTGGTTATGAAATACCGTGGGGCTCTACAAAGACACATCCAAAGTGAAATGGATAATGGATTTTCTGGACATCTCATAAGTCAATGCTGCTTATCGATATGCTATTAAAATTGAGAAGAAATTTAAGAACTAGAACAAGTGGGAGTTCGGGTCTGCAAATCCACAACAACCAAAGTATGATAAATATGGCCCTAACAAACAGTCTCCCGAAAACCAATCCAATCCATAGGAAAAGAAGGGTCACAGAAAGACAAAGAAGGACACTAGAAAATGGTGTGATTTCCACAAAATCCCCTGGCACAACACCAATCAATGTCGCTCAAAACAATCATTGGTGGTTGAGATCAAAGACAAGGAGCTGAAACTTGATTCATAATCTAATTCATAAAATATTGATAGAATACAGATCATCAACGTAGATCCCACTGCTATTGTTGCGACTACAACAATTCAACTAGAAGAACCCACAGATCCTAAAGAGGGGAAGCAAATTTTTTATTCACAGATGTGGGTGAAGGAGACCCCTCTGCATTTTATTATTGATAGCAAAAGCCAAAAGAACATCATTTCAGAAGAGGTCGTCAAACATTTGGGATTGTCAACAACACCACACCCTCAACCATATAACATCAGGTGGCTTAACTAGGGATGAGATCTTTGTGTTAGCCAATAGTTTCAATTTGCATACGACATCCAACCCTTCAAGGATGAGGTATTATGTGATGTTTCCCCATTGGATGTCTGTGATGTTCTCTTGGGACAACCATATATGTGGAAGTGCCATGATATCTATGAGTATTGACCTCGTAGTGTCATTGTTACTCTAGAGGGTCATCTCTATAGGATACCAGAGGTAGTTCCAACTACTGTCCCACCTAAACAATGTTGCAAGGTATTATCTCATACTACAAAATTCAACTTCTTCACAATCTGTTCAAAAAGTGAACAAAAGGATATTGAAACCACTACAACCTCTACCCAAGCACCTTCTATCCAACAGAAGCAAGTCGAAAAGAATGCAACAAAGAGAAAATATTCCTTCTACACCCAAACATCTCATGTAGCCTGACTAGTTGAACAGATTGAACCCCGCCAACAACAGGTTCATGACAACCTTCCACAACAAAACGTCTCTAGCAAAGAAAGAAGTGCACCAAGATTCAATCGCTTTCCCCTCTCCCTCGGGAACTCAACGCAGTGGAGACCATTTCTTCCTAAAGAGGGAGGATTGATCTAGGTGGATATCGATGTCCACCTATCTTTTCCAACTGGCTCAAAACAATTTTTTGACAATTTTGGCCATTTACTATTTTTAGTAGTTTTTAACTTCGGGGGCCATTTTGAGGGCCTAAATGAAGGTTTCTCGGGATCAATCTTCTCAATGAAATTTGAAGGCTCTGATTGAGCCCCAAAAATGAATCTCCTCGACGATACCTTACCAACGAGATATCGTGCGCCCCAAATGGATATCATATGGAAAAGTTACCTCCACGGGGAGTTGATACACCAAACTACCCAAAACGAGGTCCACAAAACTGTTGGCTTTTCATCTTCCAGGGTTAGGTTTTTAGATTTTATTTATGATAAAAAGGAGTTTGGAGCCTCATTGTGAAATCATCTTCTTTCGAATGCGAGTAGTGGACACATATGTTCTTAGAGATAAGTTGCCACCATTCTAGTGAGTCTTTCACTATGTATTTTTACAGTCTTTGTACATTTTTGTTCATTAATAAAAAAATGTGTATTACTGTATCTCTTTGTTTATGGTTGCATCTATGATACATTTCTGTTATATTATTGGATATACAATATATCTCTGTACATTTCTTTATTATATCTCCTCTCTCATTTTGTGCCGAAAATAATCTGAATCAGTTTCAGACCTCAAAAGTTTATAGAGATAAAGGATATATATTGGTGTAAATGCGGTACAAATGGAAGATGTTGGTTTGTTATAATTCCAGATATATTCCCTGTGGAAGTTATGGTTATTGAATTCTCTTGAAATTCATTCCAAACAGACCAACTTGACATTTTCACTATAAATTGTTTTATGGGATGTTTCAGAACTTGAAACTTTTTAGAGACAGAGGAGAGAGTTTGGTGTACATGTTTTAAAAATTTCAGAGGTCGGTTCACTATACTTTCAGATATTTTTCCTGTGGAATTTAGGGTTCCTAAATGATCTTGAAATCAGTTTCAAACATGTCATCTTGGAACTTTCTCTATAAATTATTTTTTGGGATGGTTCAAACCTTGAAATTTTGCAAAGACAGAGGAGAGATCTTGGTGTATAGGTTGTAAAAATTTAAGATGTTGGTTCACCATACTTTCTAATATATTCTCTATGGAAGTTAGGGTTTCTGAATGGTCTTGAGATCAATTTCAAAAAGGATAGCTTGACATTTTGACTATAACTTTTTTTCTGGGACTCTTCAGATAGTGAAAAATTTAGAGAATATAGAAGACATATAGAAGTACCTCAAGTAACAATGTAAGAATCATATTTGAAAATTGGATATGTGGCATGCTTTACAAATTAATTCTTGGGAAGAGGACCAAAACAACAAGCATTAAGAAAGTTACCATTTGGAAATTCAAATTTTGGTCAGACTTGGTAAAGGCAGAAGTAGTGAGCACACCTGTTGAAGGAAGAAGCAATGAATAGACCCGGTGAAGGAAGACGAAACAAGCTGACCCGATGAAGGTATAAGTAGCAATCATACTCGATGAAGGTTGGTGAAACTCACACACAAATATTGGTGTCTCTTACTAATTTGGTTCTTAGTAGTGGGGATTTGTGTCTCCAGTATATTGGTGTCTATGAATATCTATAAGAGTAGGTTGGTCCTGCTCAAACAAAGAAATTGTTGTCTCTTGATAAGTTGATTCTTAGTGGTGGGGATTGGTGTCTACGAAGATATGTAAGAGTAGGTTGGTTCCTACCAATATTTGTATCAGTGGGGATTGGTGTTTCTAGTAGGTTGGTGCCTACAAAGATTTGTAACAATAGGTTGGTTCCTACAAATAATTATAAAGAGAAGCTTTGTGGTTTTCTCCCAAAAGGGTTTCCACGTAAATCTTGTGTTCCATGTTCTAAATTAATAGATCTCATATGTGATTATTTTCTTATGTCTGATTAATGTTTGAAAAAGTAAAAAAATGTCTTATACTAATTCACCCCGTCTCTCAGTATAAGTGTGTGCTCAAAAATTTGTATCAGAGTCAGTTCCTTTGGAATTGGTCTAACCAATGGATGGTAGATCTTGGGAGCATACATGTTAGTGGAAACTAATACTTTGGAAAATGAATACAAAGTGAAAGAAATGATTTATTCAGAAGAGGAATAAAATGTCGAAACAAATGCAGAAGTAGATATTGAAGAAGAACTCATTTGTGCCTTAAGTGAAATAAAGAAGCTGAAGAAAAATAATTTGAAGCAAAAGGGGAAACGACTGAAATATAAGAGGAGGATTGTGATAAAAAAGAAAAAATGTCACAAAGCCTTGAAGAAACTGAGAAGACTATTACTAGCCTAAATATTCAACTAGAAGAGGAAAAAAAGATGGAAGAAGTGGTAATAATCCAATTGAAGGAAAATGAAGGAAATTGCAAGAAAATAGAAGCTAAAATTGTTTTCTTAAGAAAGGAATTGGATAAGTCAACTACTCAATTGAATAGAAGGTTAAAATTTGAAAAGAGCACTGAAATATTAGATGATGTTGTCAAATGCCAAATATCACCACTCATTAAAACCGGTCTTGGTTATGATAAGAGGTAGATGACTACCAAAGAAGATTCAAAATATACATAGCCACTTGTTAACTCCTATCCTAGGGATAACTAAGGCGATTATGTATCGATGCCCATAGGTCCTAGACATGGAGTATTGAGAGACATATTAACTTGAGATTGTCCCTGGAGGGCCCATCCTTTCTTATTTAGTGCCTCCAGTCTGTCAGCAGTAGAAACATCCATCCCATCGGCCTGGTTATGAAGTAGCAGTGGGTCTTTCTCCATGAGGTAATGAGTCCAGGTATCATGGTATGTGTCACTCTGATTCTCAAAGAATTTGAATATGTGCATTTAATCCTCTTTTTCTTCATGATGTTTGCTTAGACATTATACCTTTTGACTTGTCCATACCCGGGGGGGGTGACATATTTTCCTAGCAAGTTGGTTCCCTTAGGAATGAGATGCCACTGGGTGGGTTTATGAAAGGTCATCATCCATTCCTTCCATACTTATCACTTTTCATCATCTTCCCTCTCATCTATCCCCTACATTGGTTTGGGCATTGGGTTTTCCAAGCTAGTAAGGGTTGTAGCTTTCCTTGTGGGAAGAAGGGGCTAAAGGCCCAGAGGGTAAAAGTAGCTGGAAAAAGTTAAAATCCAAATATAAAACCTTGAGATACTTCACCCAGAGATCCCCAAGAAAGAAATAAAAGGCTTCTCAGCAAGAAAATGGGGGACCCATAAAATAAATATACAACTCAAGACCTAGTTGGTGGATAGGGGGTCTCATCACAAGCCATCTTATTAGGTCCATGGGCATGTAGCGGTATGACACTACTATTCATATGGTCACCACACTAGGGTAGTGGCTCTTAGTGGCATAGACAAGAGAAAGGGGGTCTCATCACGAGCCAACCTTCTCATCTTCATGAAATGCTTGTGGGTAACATTGTCACCATTGGTCACCATGCAAGGGCAGTGTCCCTAGCAATTTTATTGAAAGAAAAAGAAATAAGACAAAGAGTAAAAAGGAATTGAATGGGATAGGAAACAAGTGCATCCATGACAAGGTGAAACTCACCTTCTGTAGAGGCACCCACAAGTAATACCTACATTTCCCTATCATTGTTTCACCCCTTTCCCAAACATACCCCACACCATCTCATGCATTTACGTGACCTAGATTGGTGTTCACCTGGAAAAAAACCACACCTAAGGAGAATTAGCACAATAAGACGTCCTAAAACCCTCTCCAAACCTGGGTTGTAGAAAAACATAACGTCTTTTGTTCTAGAGTCTGTACTTAATGCTTAGAAGTACAGTGTCTAGGCATCCGAAATAGGGTAAAAGGTGGAGAAGAGATAAATGTCAACCTTCAGCAGAGGAAACTAGGGAAGATTTCTACGTTGGCGTTGTCTATCTTCCAACTGTTCCTGGATATTTATATCTTGTTCAATGGCTGTCCATGAACGTTCAAGTTTGACCCGGTTAGTAGCTGTTTTAAGAATAGTGTCAAAAAGGTTTAAGGCAATGTGCATTTGGTTTGATAATCCAGGTTCGATATTGGGTTGTGTTGGTATAGGGACAATCATGGAGGAACAGTAAAAGTAGGAAAAATTTCAGAGAGAGATTAAGTGTTGTCTCAATTTGGTCGTATAAAAGAGAATTTACGGTTTCAGGAATCAAATAGGGATGCAAATAAAAGGCTCTTTCCTATAACTGAGTTATATCTTAATAATATGTATGAGGTGGGAGAAAAACATTAAATCGTTTATGGTATAAGGCTCCTATCAAGGGAGAATCTCACGTATAAACATAAGAGGAAAACTATAAAGAAATAACCTGATGTAGCATAGAATATGTGTAGAATTCTGAAAGTGTAGACTAGTATTACACCTGCTGATAGCTGGTACAGAGGAAAAACAGTAAACAATTACAGAAAACCAAAATTCATTCGCTATAGTAGTGGTCGTACTAAATTATAACGAAGCACTTCAGTTAGGAATATGAAACGAAACGAAATATGAGATACAAGAAAACAAACTTGTAACATAGTCGTGATGGAATTGAGAATCTTCAGATTTTCTTTGTATTAACTCTCAAGTGTAAAAAACTCTGTTACAATCGACACAAAAAGGTCCAGCCCTTTTCTTTTCTTTCTGTGGTATATTTATACAATTTTACAAATAAGATAGAATCTCAATAGCCACAAAATTTTGGTTATGACAGGGAGGAGAGCAATCGCTCCATTTCTTCTTCTCTGTCTTCACTTGGTGCTAGACGTTTGTCCTCACGCGTGCTCGGTATAGGTGACACATCTTTCAACCAGCTGAGATATTAGCCGCGACGGTTCTTCTTGATAGCTGGCTTCAAAGAAGTAACATTCTCGGGCTAACTGCTTCAGCCTGTCTTCCAACTATTCGTCTATGATGTTGATGGCGCATAATTACGAGCTTGGTCTAATCATGCATTTGTCTATTTGGACTATGTCCACCATAGTCACTTGGGAAATCTCGACCGAATCTCTTTCCTCTCTTTCCTTCAGATCAAGCGAGGTTTTTTCCATGTCCATTTCCATCAATTCCTCGACATTACCTCCGCTATCAATGCCTAGCAAATCCCCATCTATAGAACTGAAAGCCTCTTCCAAGGCATTTGCTACCTTTTTGGCTTGCATCTTACCTTCCGAGATGTTGTGCTCCCATTCTTTCAACATAATGTTTCCTCTAGTCTTCTTTGAAATGGTGAACCTAGGAGTACTTCTAGGATCCTTGTTGTTTGTGGCTATCACAACCTCTTGGAAGGTGACCAGTGCTACTCCAGCTTCCCTTTCTCTAGCAGATAAGTTCTCCAAAACCTGGTTGACTAGCAAACAATTGTCTCAGATCGCTTCTACCTTGTTGAGTAAATTTCATTGGGCCGCAAAGACTCTGCCCTGAATATCCATTGCCTGGGACTGAAACATCCCAATATCTATCACCTTTCTTTCAGCGATTTCCACCCTAGCCTGTAGCTATTGGATCAAATATATTTGCTGGCTCACTTGCATCTGACCATCTCCGACCACTAGCTGTGCTTGCTCGAGCTTAGTCTTGAGTAGATCTATCTCATTTTTATCGGCCAACCTGGCCTACTCTATTCCTACGCTCGCCTGGTCCTTGGCAGTTTCTATTGTTGTGGCTAGTCTGGCTTCAAGGGTCTTGATGAGGCAATTTTTTATTTTAAGCTGGTTATTCAAAAGCCTGACTGAAAATTGATTCGCTTAGGCATATGCTCCTAATGTCCCTGCTATCTCAGTCGTGAATTGTTCATTCTTCTTGTCTTTTCCATCAGTTATAACTTTATACTTATTGGTAGTTGACTCTCCTTCCTGATAGAATTCCCTCTTTACTACTTCTTTTCTCTTCTTATCGAAGAAAAACTCATTCGGAGGGAGTTCTTCTAACCTTATAGGCCTCAACTCTTCATTGAAGATCCATCCTGCCTCAATATTTCCCTGAGTCGACTGCAATGGAGTAACCGATGTGATAGGTTCTCCGATCTGCTTTGCTGATTTTCTCGGAGTAGTAACCAGACTCTGCTTCTTTGGTGGGTCGAGAGTCTTTATCTATGTTTTCGGACTCTTATTTTTCTCTCCCTCATCTTGGTGTTTTTATTGATCGGGAGTCGCATCCTTAGAGCCTTTGGCCTCTTTCTATTTTTCCTCCGACGTACTCGGACCCTCACCTCGCAACACTGCGGGTAGACAGCTATGTCGATGTTCTTGGAACTTCAAAATATTGGCTCTTTCCTCGGGTGCCAAGGTTTGTATCTGAGCCAGAATCTCGGCATAGGACCTCACACCTCAGAAAATGTCATCTGAGGGTGAATTCTCGTGCTCAAATCTCTTGAGCCCGCAACTGGCCAAATGATTTCTCACGACCCTTTATGGATCGTGCTTCTTGTATTCAATGGAGACCAAATTTAGGTCTTCCAGGGCTGTTGCCTCAGCTTTGGCGTGCCCAAAATCTAATAAAGAATAAGAATTCAAATGAATAGGAAAAGGTGACCATACATTCTTCGAGTACCCTTTAAGTTTTTTTCTTACACAACCAATTACTGTTTGCCTAGTAACCTCATGACAAGCCAACTTGTCGGGAATGAACAATGGAAACGCATGCCGGGGGACCGAAGCACCGAAAACTCGGAGGTATGAAAATTATGCTTCTACATACCAGTCTTCTATGCTGCTCAGATTCGTTACTATGTTGTCTAAGATCCGGGGTGGCGGGTGACCAAAAATGGTGACATGCAGGGGCACCATCACCCAGTTAAAGATTTCATACATAAAAGTTTCCGCTTTGTTTTCCCATAATTTTTCATGATAAATGTGTATGGGTTTGTCTTCTGCTGGAGTCCAACTCCAGCTCATTAAGGGAAATGGTGTCAAAAAACAAACAGTGTCCATAATGTATGCAGACATGAAGACTGAAGATGCCTTTCCGTTCTCCTTCAGCGCCCGACACTCTGTGACCCGATTGGTCAAGCTATTGGACAACATTTTTTCCCAGTTGAAGGAACCGCTTTCGGCAACCCGAAACATTAGAGGCACCCATGGAAGATAAAAATGTGAGGTGTCCTCTTTCCCGTATAGCCTGCATGTCATCATGGTAATGTACTTGTACTGTGGCTCTAAAGAGGTGATTGAATATATGCCATGGCTATCAGCTCTGAACTTCGTGGTGTTTGAAACCCAATATTTTATCAAACTGGACATGGTTTTATCATACTGTATGCATTCCTTCTGCTTGAACTCCTCTAAAAATTTGGCGCCATATGTGTAGTCGGACGTTGTGGACAGCTTATACATGGCTTGCAGATGTTTCGGCCTGAAAGTCCCGATGGTGACTTTCTTCTCGTTCATGATGGTTTTGGTCGGTATGTCCACATGGTATAATGCCCATCGGACCATGTCGTAATATGGAAGCAATCGTGGCATGGATGCTACTCTGTGCATTTCGGATTGGATGACTATTTTTTACTTGGTGGTTATATCATCTTTTTCGTTGTCGTAGGAGTCGTCGAAATAATCCACCAACTATGCCTGTAGAACATCTGAAATGAACGACCAATTCGGGACCGATTCGATACTTCAAGGTGAAGTATCATTGACATTATCTGAGCCTTGTCTTGAAACCTCAACATTTTCTTTTGATGCTTTTCACGGAGCCATGGCTAGAGATTGTGTTTTGGCTCTTCTGCGATAGAAATACGTATACATACAGAAGTCAACTGCTTAGAGATAATGTGCTCTGCGTAATATGAAATGCATTTTTTATAATGAACCACAGCTCTTATATACATTTGAAAACTCGGTACCTTTCAGAACAAGCCTGTCAAATCATATTTAGAAATAAATTTTGTCGTAAAGATCTGATCTTATATTCATCGATTTAGCCTATTTGCTCATTAATGCCATAAATTTTGGCAGTTTAAAACGCTGGTGGCATATGGAAAGACTAAGGCTACCTCATAAATTGTGCAGACATCAAAACGTGGGATATGTATTGATTTAGCTTAATTAATCCGGTTTTACCAACGTTAATCAATATTTCGGTACTCGTTATATCGAGGATTTTACTTTAACATTTTGAATCTCTAACACCTGAGATTGTGATGACCGATTTTGGTTAATAAATAGGTAATCGTGATTTGGGGCTTGATTAATTTCATAATTATTATATTCTCCCTATTGCGACTCAGAGCTTCGAAAATACGTTTCCGGGAGGTTTGCATGCCAAGATGTGAAACTGCGAGATCGCAATAATGAAAGGGAAGATAAACTCAGATTTAGTAATTAATTAATTTCGTTTATATCCTTATCATGGTTTTGCGAGTCGGGGTTTAGACGGTGTAACTTTTGAAAATAAAAACGCCGAGTGGCGAAATGCCAACAGAAAATTTTACCATGGTTTAGATTTTACCTTTAACCTTTACATGGGTTACTAAAATAAGGACCTCGGGTTCTCGGCTATCAGGGATATGACACTAAATTTTTGGATTTGGAGAACGTCGAGGTGAAAAACCCCGACGACGTTTAAACATGGGTTAGGGAAAAATTTACCATTGTCCTGAGTAAAAAATTATAATGATTTCGTTGTTTCGTAGTTCGGGGCATGTGACTTATATGACTTACAGTATCTGACCTACGAGATCCCTAGGTAGAACAAAAGAGGAAACATTTTAATGAACGGTAGGACTCATTTCGAGAGTATAATAATCATCCCTACTCGTGTGATAAATCTTTAGAGATCTCGATATCTCAGAGGGAAAATATGAAAACCATCTTTAGATTTCAAGCATTAAAAATGAAATTTGTGACGGGCTAGAAAAACAAAGGTAGCTCCAACATAGGCTCCAACTAGGGATCCCGCCTTCCTGTGAGGCGGGAAGAACAGTATACCACATGCCAGTATTGGGTAAATGGAGTCAATAGCTCAATCAGGTGAAAAGGTTCCCGAGAATAGGATATCGAAGGGGGAAAGATACTTCGTTCTTTACCTTGAAAAGATTTTTCAAAATTAGATACTCTTTTAAAACTTAGCTGTAGCCCCTTTCACTGCTTTCCCTTTCCCGCTACTAATTCCAGGTCTACTTTAAGACAATCAAAACAGTTCTAAGAGACCCAACAAATCTTGCGGCTATCAGCTTGCATTAAAATAATAAGATTATATGTTTTTAATTGGGAAGTCCCGTCTGAATTTGGGATGTGGATCAGGTTTTAAAAAGCATTGGTTACTAGAGTAGAGTGATATTCACGTATAACAGCCTTACAGATATCTCTGATATTGCTTCACTGCCAGCGAGCCTATTCATTGCCCCGGTGAAGTTATCTGGCCCATTTTTACTGAATTTCCTTTCACCACTTCAGAATATATTTATGCATTTAAATGCTGAGACGAGGGCAATCATTTCTGAATTTCCTTTCATCGTCTCTCGGACTAGGTGGGGGCAATCATTTCTGAATTTCCTTTCACCACCTGTCTTATAATTTTCTTTTTAGAGCGCAAAGATGGGGGCAATCAGTTTGTATCAGGGCTGATATCTGTGTAATATTTTGCATTATAGGTCTGTCAACTTACTTTGATTACTCGGTACCAACCTTCCCTTGACCTTCACAACATCTTCATTCTTAGGGAGAAAAAGGAAAATAACTTTTTAAGGGCATTCCATTTGAGCAAGCTTCAATCCTCCAATGCTGTTGAAAAACCTAGGAATGTTAGGATCACTCTAAACGTTCCTTCGCTTAGCCGGGGATCGAGTAGTTGTGAAGACCCGATTTCTTTCCACAATCTGCTTTGAAGCTCACGAGGTTGAAACGAAAAACTTTTATCCCTTCGTATATTGGTGACTTTTTAAAAGTTAAACCCGAAGATAGAAAGGATGCTAGGTAGTGACTTACTGACTGAAAATACAGAGGTCAAACAATTCAAAACTGTCTCTTGTAGATATTTTCGGTGATAATTTACTTTGATTGACTGTTTTTAGATTGGGTGAATCATTTAAATTGTCTTAATTTTTCCAAATATTATTAAACAAAGAAACAACTCTGTTATTTACCAGTTTAGCTGATGTTGTAGTTTGAATGGCGTTACCTCGATTTCTTTAACAGTCCTTTATAACATGTCTTTTGAGAAATCTCATCTTTACCTTTTCATTTTACTTTCTTTGAGCAATATGAAACTACTTTAGGTATCACCTGTTTATGTCGATTTATTTCTGACATCGACTTTCAGTTTACTTCTCCTGCTTGTTTCGTATGCAGCTAGAATCCTGTAAAAGGAAAATACGAATCTTATTTGAAATGTGTCAAAAGTTCATGAACGAAAAAAAGAAAATCAAAAGCAATGTTTAAATGAAAATACATATATGTACACAAAATATATATATATATATTTTTTAATTTATTTATTTATTTATATATATATTTTTAAATCTGGTGATTGTTATGTCATGTAATGATTTAGATACCGCTTGTTGACAGGGGCATTGAGGAATTCTCCATCTATATTTTCCAGTAGGAAAGAATGTTTTCCTTTCGGAGTCGAGACCCTGAATGGCCCATACCAGAGGTGGTCAAATTTACCATGCTTTGCTGCTTCTTCCTTTCTTGCATCCCATCTTAGCACTAAATCACCTGGGAGGAATTCTTTGTCCTTTTCTTTGCGGTCAAACAATGCCTTCATGTCATCTTGGTACTTCTGCATCTTTTCATCAACTTTGACTCTATGTTGTTGAACCTTAATCAATTGATTTACTCTCCTGGTGACATGATTTGGTTCTTCATTTTGATCTTGCCACAACTTCATCACTGGTAGCACTAGGTTTATAGATAGGACAACATCTGTCCCATAGACCATCTGAAAAGGTGAAATTCCGATAGACCTTTTCGTGCTTATGCGGTTCGCCCATAATGTGTATTTTAAGTGTACATGCCAAGATATTTTATTTTCATCCAATATTTTCTTGATTATATTTACCAGGCTCTTGTTATATGACTCGGCCAATCCGTTTCCCTAAGGGTAATATGTTGTGGAATGGCCAAGAACGATGTTATACTTTTGACAGAAGCTTATCATAGCCATATATTTAAAGGCATGGGCATTGTTAGTAACTATCTTTCGGGGGCAACTGAATCTTGACAAAATATTGTCTTCTAGGAAATCGATTACCACCAAGTCTGTTGCCCTTTTGGTTGGAATGGCTTCCACCCACTTAGTAAAATAATCCATAGTTGTTAAGATCCACTTGTGTTGAGCACTGGAATGGGGATTAATTTCACCTATGAATTCTAGACCCCATTGCTGAAATGGGGCTTCAGCTTTGACTGGAACTAGAGGCAGTGCCGGGAGCTTCTGTTTACCTGCGAATAGTTGACATGGGTTGCAGGTATGCACTTTGGCGTTGACGTCCGAAAAAAGTTTTGGCCAGTAGTACCCAACTCTCAATATCTTGTAACTTGTAGCTCTCCATGCATGATGCCCCCCACAGACTCCCTCATGAAACTCATCTATAACCTGCTGAGTTTCCGATTCAACTAAACAGACTAGCAGGAAACCGAGTGGATCCTTCCAATATAGCTAAATTTTGGCGATACAATATTTAATTACATGGAGTTTTAAAGTTCTTCCTTTAGATGGTGATAGTTCATTTGGGCATTTTAGGGTCAGCAAGTAAGACACTATGTCTATATACCATCCTGGCGATATGAACTTCTCTTCGATCTTGTTTAGGCCTGTTTTCTCATCCAACCCGTTTAGGTTCGTGTCTCCGTCGCCTTCCTGCAGGCAATTGATATCTAGGGCTCTGAAATTTGACTCAGCTAAGAGTTTGGCCAGGCCTTGCCCTTTTATCAATTTGGTCGGTTTAACTTCTAGATCGAATTCTTAGATTTTAGCAAGCCATCGCCCTCTTTTTCTGTCACTGTCTAGCTGTACCAATATATCTTTCACAGAACTGGTAGGCACGTATGCGATTATCTTTAAATGTAGTACATAAGTTATGAATGCCTTTAATGCTTTTACCATTGCGTATGCCTGTTTTTCTATTATGTCATACTTTAGTTCTACGTCTCTAAGGCTCTTGCTAAAAAATTTGATCGGTTGTTCGAATCCTTCTTCATTCTTTTGTAGGAGCACCATGACGATAGTATGTTCAGAGGAAAATGAAAAAATAAGAAAATCTTTCAGATAGTTTGGGCTCACTAACACAGGTGCCTCGCTTATGAATTTTTTAATATGTGCGAACGATTCTCTGGCCTCGGTCGTCCAATTTACTCAGTTGTCCTTCTTCAACATACCTGTGATCAATTTTACGATCTCAGCAAAATTTGGGATAAACCTTCGTAAAAAATTTATTCTTCCTAAGAAAGATTGAATCTCTTTTACATTTTTGGGAATATTTATAGTATCTATTGCTTCAATCCTCTTAGGATCAATCCTGATTCCATCCCTAGATACGATATGGCCCAAAAGCTTACCTTCCCGCATGGCGAAATGTGATTTCTTTGGGTTTAAATATAGACCAAACCTATAGCATTTTTCGAAAGTCTGTTTAAGATGCATCAAGTGTTCTTCATCGGTTTTAGAGAAAATCATCAAATCGTTGAGGTAAATGACTACGAACTTGTCCCTTTCTCCTATGAAAGTGATGTCCATAGCACGCTGGAATGTGGCCCCTGCATTCATCAAACCAAAAGGCATTTTGTCATACATGAACGTACCCCATGGTGTGGTGAAAGCATTTTTTTCCCTGTCTTGTTCATTCATGGCGATTTGATTATAACCAGAGAACCCATATATCATAGACATTCGGTTTGCTCCAACTACTTTTTCTAGCACATGGTCCATTTTGGGCAGCGGATAATTTTCCTTGATAGATGACTTATTTAAGTTTCGAAAATCCACACACAGTCTGATTTCCCCACTCTTTTTCCTGACCGGGACCAGGTTTGCTACCTAGTCTGAGTATCTTAGAGGTACGATTATTTTCGCGTCTAGAAGTTTCTTAACTTCCTTTTCGATCATAGGTAACAAAATGGGGTTAATCTGCCTAAGCTTTTGCCTAAACGGTTTGAACCCAGGCTTCAAAGTTATCTTGTGATCAATTATGGAAGTGTCATATGTTCTTAACTCATCATAAGACCAAGCGAAAACATCCTTATACTATATGAGTAGGTCTTTATACTTAACTTTTACTTCGGGAGGGAGGAACTTGGATATTTTTACCACCCTGGATTCTTTTTCAGTTCCTATATCATAGTCCTCCACTTCTTCTAGTTGGGGTTGTAAAGTGGATTTTATAGGTATGTCGTTCTGATCAAAAAGTCTTTCTAAAGGAATCAATCCTTTCAGAATCTGGTTGTTTTTGAGGACCAGCATATGATGATCCACAATTTTTTCTCGGAAGGTTTCAGGAGCTTCCCCTTCTTGCATGATCCACATTGGGTCATTTTGATTTTCTTGGTCTGCATGAGTTTCAGAGAATTCACCCACTGCTGCAAGAAATTTCTTAATTTGTTCGTCATCCTCAAAGACCTGCCAATGTTGGATAATGTCTGGTATAGATGGTTTGTATCTGATTTCAATGTGATACTTCAATTTGAAAGTCATGGGAGGAGAGAAGGTTGAAGCTGATTTAGCCAATGCATCATCATGTAAATTCTCTACACGAGGGATAAAGTGGACATTTACGGATGAGAAAAAGTTTTCCATGAGATCCCAGGCACAATTTCTGTATGTTCTTAGTCTGGGATGCTTGGCTAGGTACTGTCAGTTTATTTGTTTGACTATTAACTCTGCATCTCCGTATACCTCTAAGTTATTTATCTTTAGCTTCTTGGCAGCCTCTAATCCTAAGAACAATGATTCATATTCACATACGTTGTTAGTGTAATCTATATCCCACTGTAGTCGGTAGGAAAAAGGAACCACGAACTTACCTTTGGGAGCCACTAAAAGCACTCCCGCACCTGCCCCTTTGGAAGATAAGGCACCTTCAAAATACATTTTCTAGACACCGGTTCTACATAGATCCTCTGTCATGTAATCTGACTCTTCTCGCTCTATATCATTTTCCTCCGGACAACCATCTAAACCACCATCAAAAGACAAGATACAATTTCCCAAATCTTGATCCGCAATGTAAATAGGGAAATTGTTTGTGTTTTGAGGGTCACTCACTGTATATGCTAATCTCGTTTCTCTGTACAGCCGAGTAAATTGACCACCAAAAACAGGAATTGTGGCAAACGTCATATCCAATTGAAGAGAACCCCCCAACTTGGCTCCTCATGACCTAGACAATAGTAAGCCATACTTAGGGGGAATATCTGCAATAACCACATCCATCAGGATACTCTTAACTGGGACCTGCGCCAGGGTAACTACCAAATCCTTTATCATCCCCATACACTTAACCCTTCTTGAGTCAAAAGAGTAAAAATATCCATAAGGTCTGGTGATCTGGAGACCCAATTTTTCCATAATAATCTTAGGCATAACGTTATGGGAGGCTCCAGAGTCTAACATGCAATTATGTAGAAATTGATCATACACATTCAGAGTGATATAAAAGGGAGAAATGGTGTCTTTGGCCCCTTCAAAATGGGGACCAAAAGTGATGTTAGGTTTGTCATCTTCCAGGTTTAAAACATCAGACTGACTTTCTAGCTCAGAGACACCCATCGCTTTGGTAATCTGCTTCCGATAAACGAGGTTTTTTGCTAATTCTACCAAAGGGATTGGTATCTTAATTTTATTTATCTCATTTTCAAAATTGAAAGCTCCACTCACCTTGTCTATTTCTTTGGTTGAGACTTATGAATCCTTCCTTTCCGACTTATTTGTCTGGACCACTTTATCACTCATGGTCCTGGTTGAAGACGTAACTTTATTTACTGTTTCGGTTCCTTGTTCTTGGGTTTCAAATTTTTTGACTTCGGACTCTTGTGTGCTTACTACTTCAGTTTTGTTGTTGGGTAATAAGGTTTCTTCCGGAGTAGGCTCATAATTTTTTCATCTTTGGAGGATTTTCTTGGGTTGAGTAGTTGAGATGGGCTTACTCTTGGATCTTAAGTTATACTTGGGTTGGATCTCAACCATTATCATCCCAGTTTCTTGTTGAGATTCACAGAGATTAGTGTGATCACCTTCTTCACCCTTATTCGACGGTTGTTGCGTGTTTAGAGATTTTTCATAGTCTTCTCGAGTCAGATATGGTTGAGTGCAGTCATCACCGAAGTTCGTGAAATCATTATCCGAATCTCTGAAGTCTTGAAAATCATTCGCTCCTATAAAATTTTCATTCTTTAAGGGAGCTTGTATTTTTTTATCTTCATTTTTTATTTGTCTTTGCTAATTCAGGGGGTTGGGGTTCCTCTTGAAATCCTTCTTGGGGAAAGAATCAACTTTGGCCTATTCGAGCTCCATTCTGGATGTTTTATTTGACAGTTCTTTAATTACTCTGGCCATATCGTCTACCCTATCCTCTGCAGATCTATTAGACCCTAACGAACCTGCTTTTTCTCTAAAGCGTTTGGTCTCTCGGTTTCCCATTTCTAATTTAGCTTTAAGATTACCCGAAGCCATCATATTAGTCTCTATTTCTACCACATCATCCTGCATTTGGTTTAGGGTGGCCCCCCTTATATCTCGCAAAAGGAGTGTGAAATCCTGTTTGAAATCTCCGACGAAAGTTGCTTTGGCCGTGGGTTGGGATGGTTTAACCTCGGTTGGGATTTTATTATACAGTTTGTTGAATCTTTGAATAAATTCCATGATTGTTTCTGAATTCTTTTTTCTCAAAGACCCAAATTCGGTTAAATAATATAGATGGTCTTTTCTCTCACCCCATTGTCTGAGGAAAGCATCTTCCAAAGCATCATAAGATGAGATAGATGCTGCAGGTAGGCTCCGAAACCAAGTTCGGACCTGACCTTCGAAGGTTTGGACAAGAAGTCTCGAATATACATCCTCATGATCGATACCTAGAATATCTATGAATTGATCAAAGAAATTAATATGTTATGTCACGGTCAGATCCCCTTCCTCGGTGAATTTTGGTAATTTTTTTATGTAATTTTCAGGAAGGTCGTGTAGAGGGATGAGAAATACTAAGGGAGCATATCTGGCGGCAACTTTTGCAAAAAATCTGGGAGGGGGGGTAGGCCCTTGGCCTCCATCTCCTCCTAGAGGGGCTCCTCCCCCTCCTCCTCCGATAAACCCTCCACCTCCTCCTCTGGTGGCTGACATCATTATTTGTGGAAAGTTATAAAGGGGGTTTTGGAAAATTAAAAGTGACTCTTTGTTTTCTTTGCGAAGAGGAAAATCCAAAGAGGAAAGATGAGGAACGCGAGGACTCGGTTCCTCGAATTTGCAAGAGACGAAATCAGGAAAACCGACGGGTGTGGAAACTGAGTGTGTAACACACTCTTCAAAATTTGGTGAGGTCAAGAAATTTAACTGAGGGAAAGATGATATGTCCACTACTGACGAACTTTCAAGAGGGCCCTTTCCTTTGTGTACTAAGGGGATTGTTGGATGAATCTCACTCCTAACTTCAGAGCATTTTGGCGTTGAAAATTTAGTATCAAAGAGAGGACTGAGCTAAGTTGAGGTTTCAGAAGAAATCTTAGTCTTCAATGGTGGGGTTTTAAGTTTGTAAACTGCAGCGGTTGGATTAAGAGAGCCTCTCGCCTTTAGAATCTTCTCGGGATTGGTAACAGGCGTAATCTGCTTACCATCTGGGTTTTGTCTGGTATTCCTTTGACTGGATGCCAGTTTATTATTTGTGGAGTCGTTAAGTGAAATATTAGAAAGCCTTAAAAGGTGTGTACTCTTTGTTCACTATCAAAGGGTAACACTTTCAACGAAAAAAAAATGTCGTTTTCCCAAGGAAAAAGATTTTGTAACTTTGTTCCCCGACAATCGTGCTAGAAATATGTTGTTCCAGAGTTTGTACTTAAGGCTTAGAAGTATAGTGTCTAGGCATCCAAAAGAGGGTAAAAGGTGGAGGAGAGAGAAATTTCAACCTTCGGCAAAGGAAAGTAGGGAAGATTTCTACGTTGGCGTTGTCTAGCTTCCAACTGTTCTTGGATAGTTATATCTTGTTCAATGGCTGCCCATGAACGTTCAAGTTCGACCCAATTAGTAGTTGTTTTAAGAATAGTGTCAAAAAGGTTTAAGGCAATGTGCATTTGGTTTGATAATCCAGGTTTGATATTGGGTTGTGTTTGTACAAGGACAGTCATGGAGGAACAGTAAAAGTAGGAAAAACTTTAGAGAGAGATTAAGTGCTATCTCAATTTGGTCGTATAAAAGAGAATTTACGGTTTCAGGAATAAAATAGGGATGCAAATCAAAGGCTCTTTCCCGTAACTGAGTTATATCTTAATAAAATGTATGAGGTGGGAGAAAAACATTAAGCTGTTTATGGTGTAAGGCTCCTATCAAGGGAGAATCTCACATATAAACAGAAGAGGAAAATTGTAAAGAAATAACCTGATGTAGCATAGAATATGTGTATAATTTTGAAAGTGTAGACTGTTCTTACACCCGCTGATAGCTGGTACAGAGGAAAAACAGTAAACAATTATAGAAAACCAAAATTCATTCGCTATAGTAGTGGTCGTACTAAAATATAACGAAGCACATCAGTTAGGAATATGAAATGAAATGAAATATGAGATACAAGAAAACAAACTTATAACACAGTCGTGATGGAATTGAGAATCTTCAGATTTGCTTTGTATTAATTCTCAAATGTAAAAAACTCTGTTACAATTGACACAAAAAGGTCCAACCCTTTTCTTTTCTTTCTGTGGTATATTTATACAATTTTACAAATATGATAGAATCTCAATAGCCACAAAATTTTGGTTATGACAGGGAGGAGAGAAATCGCTCCATTTCTTCTTTTCTGTCTTCACTTTGTGCCAGACGTTTGTCCTCGCACGTGCTCGGTACAGGCGACACATATTTCAACCAGCTGAGATATTATCCGCGATGATTCTACTTGACAGCTGGCTTCAAAGAAGTAACATTCTTGGGCTAACTGCTGCAGCCTGTCTTCCAACTGTCCGTCTATGATGTCGATGGCGCATAATTGCGAGCTTGGTCTAATCATGCATTTGTCTATTTGGATTATGTCCACCATAGTCACTTGGAAAATCTCGGTCGAATCTCTTTCCTCTCATTTCTTCAGATCAAGCGAGGTTTTTTCCATGTCCATTTGCAGCAACGCCTCGACATTACCTCCACTATCAACGCCTAGTAGATCCGCATCTATAGAACTGAAATCCTCCTCCAAGGGATTTGCTACCTTTTTGGCTTGTAGCTTACCTTCCGAGACGTTGTTCTCCCATTCTTTCAACATAATGTTTCCTCTGGTCTAATCTGAAATGGTGAACCTGGGAGTACTTCCAGGATCCCTGTTGTTTGTGGCTATCATAGCCTCTTGGAAGGCGGCCCGTGCTGCTCTAGCTTCCCTTTCTCTAGCAGATAAGTTCTATGAAACCTAGTTGACTAGGAAATAGTTGTCTCAAATCACTTCTACCTTGCCGAGTAAAATTCATTGGGCCGCAAAGACTCTGCCCCAAATCTCCATCGCCTGGGACTGAAACATCCCGATATATATCACCTCTCTTTCGAAGATTTCCACCCTAGCCTGCAGCTATTAGATCAAATCTCTTTGCTGGCTCGATTGCATCTGACCATCTCAGACCACCAACTGTGCTTGCTTGAGATTATTCTTGAGTAGCTCCATCTCTTTTTTATCAGCCAACCTGGCCTGCTCTATTCCTATGCTCGCTTGGTCCTTGGCAATTTCTGTTGTTGTGGCTAGTCTGGCTTCAAGGGTCTTGATGAGGTGATTTTTTCTTTTAAGCTTGTTTTTCAAAATCCCGACTAAAAATTGATTCACCGAGGCATATTCTCCTAATGTCCCTGCTATCTCAGTCATGAATTTTTCATTCTTCTTGTATTTTCCATCAGTTATAACTTTATACTTCTTGGCAGTTGACTCTCCTTCCTGATAGAATTCCCTCTTTATTACTTCTTTTCTCTTCTTATCGAAGAAAAAATCGTTCAGAGGGAGTTCTTCTAACCTTATAGGCCTCAACTCTTCATTGAAGATCCATCCTACCTCAATATTTCCCTGAGTCGACTACAATGGAGTAACCGATGTGATAGGTTCTCCGATCTGCTTTGCTGATTTTCTCGGAGTAGTAACCAGACTCTGCTTTTTTGGTGGATCGGGAGTCTTTATCTATATTTTTGGACTCTTAGTTTTCTCTCCCTCGTCCTGGTGTTTTTCTTGATCAGGAGTCACATCCTTAGAGCCTTCAGCCTCTTTCTATTTCTCCTCCGATGTACTCGGACCCTCACCTCACAACACTGTGGGTAGATAGCTACATCGATGTTCCTGGAACTTCAAAACATCGGCTCTTTCCTCGGGTGTCAAGGTTTGTATCCGAGCCAGAATCTTAGCATAGGACCTCGCACCTCGGAAAATGTCATCTGAGGGTGAATTCTCATGCTCAAATATCTTGAGCCCGCAATTGGCCAAATGATTGCTCATGATCGTTTGTGGATTGTGCTTCTTGTATTCAATGGAGACCAAATTTAGGTCTTCCAGGGCTGCTGCCTCGGCTTTGGCGTGCTCAAAATCTAATAAAGAATAAGAATTCAAATGAACGGGAAAGGTGGCTATACCTTCTTCGAGTACCCTTTAAGTTTTTTGCTTACACCATCAATTACAGTTTGCCTAGTAACCTCATGACAAGCCAACTTGTCGGGAATGAACAATGGCAATGCATGTGGGGGGACTGAAGCCCCGAAAACTAGGAGGTATGAGAATTCTTCTTTTACATACCAGTCTACTATGTTGCTCAGATTCGTTACTATGCTGTCCGAGATCCGGGGTGGCGGGTGACCAAAAATGGTGACATGCAGGGGCACCATCACCCTGTTAAATATTTCATACACAACATTTTCTGCTTTGTTTTCCCATAATTTTGCATGACAAACGTGTATGGGTTCATCTTTTTATAGAGTCCAACTCCATCTCATTAAGGGAAACGGTGTCAAAAAACAAACAACGTCCATAATGTATGCATACATGAAGAATGAAGACACCTTTCCGTTCTCCTTCTACGCCCAATACTCTGTGACCCGACTGGTCAAGCTATTGGACAACAATTTTTGCCTAGTTGAAGGAACCGCCTTCGACGACCTGAAACATTAGAGGCACCCACGGAAGATAAAAAAGTGAGGTGTCCTCTTTCCCGTATAGCCTGCATGTCATCATGGTAATGTACTTGTACTTTGGCTCTAAAGAGGTGATTGAATATATGTCGTGGATATCAGCTCTGAACTTTGCGGTGTTCGAAACCCAATCTTTTATCAAACTGGACATGGTTTTATCATATTGTATGCATTCCTTCTGCTTGAACTCGTCTAAAAATTAGGCACCATATGTGTAGTCGGACGTTGTGGGAAGATTATACATGGCTTGCAGATGTTCCGGCCTGAAAGTCCCGAGGGTGATTTTCTACTTGTTCATGATGGTTCTGGTCAGTATGTCCACATGGTATAATTCCCATCAGACCATGTCGTAATATGGAAGCAATCGTGGCCTGGCTGCTACTCTGTTCATTCTGGATTGGATGACTATTTTGTACTTGGTGGTTATATCATCTTTTTCGTTGTCACTGGAGTCATCAGAATAATCCACCAACTCTGCCTGTAGAACATCCGAAACGAACGACCAATTCAGGACCGAGTTGATACTTCGAGGTGAATTATCAGTGACATTGTCTGAGCCTTGTCCCGAAACCTCAACATTTTCTTTTGATGCTTTTCACAGAGCCATGGCTAGAGATTGTGTTTTGGCTCTTCTGCAATAGAAATACGTATACATACAGAAGTCAGCTGCTCAGAGATAATGTGCTCTGCGTAATATGAAATGCATTTTTTATAATGAACCACAACTCTTATATACATTTGAAAACTCGATACCTTTCAGAACAAGCCTGTCAAATCATATTTAGAAATAAATTTTGTCGTAAAGATCCAATCTTGTATTTATTGATTTACCCTATTTGCTCATTAATGCCATAAATTTTGGCAGTTTAAAATTCCGGTGGCATATGGAAAGACTAAGGCTACCTCGTAAATCATGCATACATCAAAACGTAGGATATGTATTGATTTAGATTAATTAATTCGGATTTACCAACGTTAATCAATATTTCGGTACTCGTTATATCGAGGATTTTACTTTAACATTTTGAATCTCTAACACCCGAGACTATGATGATCAATTTTGGTTAATAAAAAGGTAATCATGATTTGGGGCTCGATTAATTTCATAATTATTATATTCTCCCTATTGCGACTCAGAGCTTCGAAAATAAGTTTCCAGGAGGTTTTCATGTCGAGCTGTGAAACCGCGAGATCGCGATAATGAAAGGGAAGATAAACTCAGATTTAGTAATTAATTAATTTCATTTATATCCTTATCGTGGTTTCACGAGTCAGTGTTTAGACGGTGTAACTTTTGAAAAGGAAAACACCGAGTGGTGAAATGCCGACAGAAACTTTTACCATGGTTTAGCTTTTACCTTTAACCTTTACACGGGTTACTAAAATAAGGACCTCGTGTTCTCGACTATCGGGGCTACGACACTAAATTTTTGGATTTGGAGAACACCGAGGTGCGAAACCCCGACGACGTTTAAACATGGGTTAGGGAAAACTTTACCCTTGTTACTGTCCTGAGTAAAAAATTAAAACGTTTTCGTTGTTTCGTAGTTCAGGGCGTGTGACTTATATGACTTACAGTATCCGACCTAGGAGATCCCAAGGTAGAACAAAAGAGGAAACATTTTAATGAACGGTAGGATTTGTTTCGAGAGTATAATAATCATCACTACTGACGTGATAAAGCTTCAGAGATATCGATATCTCAGAGGGAAAATATGAAAACCATCTTTAGATTTCATGCATTAAAAATGAAATTTATGACCGGCTAGAAAAACAAAGGCGGCTCCAACAACGTCTTTGAGAACATGTCTGGGAAAAGGGGGGTTTTAGGCACATGTTTGGGTAAATTGATTATTAGATGTGATTGACATTGCTATGATCCCTATGACTTATGAGCCCATGGAGGGCATACTTGTTGGCCCTTAACCAAGTTTGAGGATCCTTGGTCATGTTTGACCTATTTTTGGGAATTCGATAGGTTGTCGAAGGCAGAGTGAAATATGAAGTGGAGATCATGGGATATCGACCCCTTTTTAGGGCATTTTTGGGTTTTTGGGCTATGTAACAGGTATGGGAATGTCGTCCCATGGGTTTACCCATGCTTAGGCATATTTTGTAATATATAAATAGAAATCTAGGCAATGTAAGTAGCGACCGATGGCTAAGTGCTAGTACTGGATATGTGCAAGAAGACATGATTAATACTTGCAGAGCTAAGTGAAATTCATCTATAGTGCTTTGTGCATAGATTGTGTAAGGATCCATGCCTAGATCTAATTGGGGAAGGAGGATCTAGCGAAGTGAGCCTAGATCTCCTGTCTTATGCAAAGTAGTGTTCTGATGCTTTGTGCTTGCAAGACGCTTGAAAAAAGATAATAAAGAGAAGATGAGTTGGTGGACATAGCTCCAGGGTGGGTGTGAACCACATATATCTTGTGTTATAGTTGCTTTGTGCAATGTATTGATCTGTTTATGTGTTTACTAGTTTAGATGCTTTGATATATATGAATGATAGATATATATGTTAATGCTACATGCTTAATAATATGTATGAATGATAGATCTGACCTATGTGGATGTTCTTAGTGCTTGAACATACTAGATATGGTTGAATACTGCGATGCTCTGTAATTAGGGTTTTGTTTGCGAAGTAGATACTAGTTTAATATTGATGAACTATAATTGCTAAGTGCTTTGATAAGGTGTTATAATCACAAATTTGTGTCCCAGCTAAGGTTGCAGACATTTGATTCCTACAACCACCCCTGCTTCTACCTCGGGTGAGACTTCATCTGCTTCGCAGGTGTTGCCGAAAGGTTCAGTAGTTAGGGTTTTGTTGGTGCATTGTTGTAGTGTTGAAACATGGGTCTTCCCCTGTGCCAACAAATTGTTCCATTGCCAAGATATGAAACTGTGATTGATGGGAACTAAGGAAGAAGAAGCTCTATGTGAAGATCTGACCTGAAACTGTGATTGTTAGGAACTGAGGAAAAGAAAGAAAGATCTATGCATAGATCTGTTGCTTGACTTGTGAAGCTATATGCTAAGGAAGGAGGCAGATCTGAAGAAAAGAGGTAAGATAATAACGCTTTGTGCTCTGATAGAGGTAAGAGTAGTGAAAAGTTTTAGATATGGAAGCTTGGTGCTCTGCCAAAAGTAAGATAAGTGGAAATTTTTCTTTTAAGAATATGGATCTAGGTATGTTTGATAAAATGTTTCCTAGCCTGAAAACTAGGGCACATCTAAAAGAAAGAAGATTTGATATGAGTAGATCTGATATGAGTAGATCTGATAAGAGTAGTGAAATATATGTTATTCCTGTGCATAGAAATAATGGTTGGACTAATAAATGGATGCAAGACCCTAGAAATATTTTTTTGCAGGTTAGCTATTGTGATCCTAGTGCACAGTACAAGAAAGGTTGGGGATCATTTCAGAGAAAGAAAGGATTAAATTTGTGTTACAGTTGTAGAATACCGGGACATCTTTCTAGGGAATGCCCTCGTAGAATACCCAGTTGTATTTGTTGTAAATCTATGGATCACAAAGTTTTGGATTTCCCTAGAATGATTTCTAAGCTTGAAAGAATGAATATGGAACAAGTAAACCTTGAGAAAGGTCAAGAATCTGAGACCATGGCAGAACCCCAAAAGGAATCAGACACTGTACTATTAAATATGAAAGAAACACTAAATGACCACAAAGATACTAATCTATCAGAGATCTTAAAAAATAAAGAGCAAAGAGAAGTAAGAATAGGAGACTTCGACATTGACTGTATTCTGGATGAGAAAACATAGGTGAATAAAATGACAGAAAGAACTTGGGAAACTTTAGGAAATCCTACTATGATTCTTTCATTAGGGGGAATAGGATTATTTAGAGGAAAGTTGATAACCCTATGTGAAATACTTACCCAGATATATATGATTGCCCATGGAACTTCGACAGAAGAAGATTTTGAGTTTGTTAAATTTATTGAGAATAGTGCCCCATTTTCTATATTACTAGGAAAACCTTGGATTGAAAGGGATCATTCCAGAAGGAAAGAAGAATAAGTCTTACAGCAAAAGAAGAAAGAATTAAAAAATTTCATGACTAGGAGGATCGCACACTTGATTGAAGAACATGAGAATAGATCAAAGCTATTTAGAACCAAAAACTTGGATGTCGAAGTTGAAAGAACACAAGAAGACTCATAGAAGACCGAGGCACCTACCCTTGATAAAGAAGAAGTATTTCCCTTGAGTCGTAGGAAAGAATATCAACAGTGCAAAGTTACTATGACAAGAGGAGATAAGAATCAGAATAGAAAAAAGAATATCAAGACGAAGCTCACTGGAAAGAAGGCTAGAAAACTAAGTAAGAAGAGATCAAAGATCAAAAAGTTATAGAAGGTTCCAGAGGGAACTTTGTAGAAGGAAAATTTGCAAAGATGGAACTTCCCCAGGATAGAAGAACATCGCCACATGGTACTTCGCCATAGAGAAGCAATATAGACGTTGGAAATAGTATAACCATTAGATTGATGCCCCGAATGGGTAGAACAACATTTGTGGTCAGAAGGCTCACCATTAGACTGTTGGGATGATGTTGTAACATAAAGAACTAAATTAGTGAAGGTCTCTTGTCCTTTGGAAAGATCCATTACGTTGTTGTCTACTTATTCCACTGACTGTTGCACCGAGAACACTTTTTCAAATTGTATCAGAGAGAACTCATTGCTACCGTGCTATGATTAGTAAGATATACACCAGTTCTATTGTTTTTCACACTCATTCATCCATCTTATCTAAGCATGTATGTTGGACAAGCTCAGTGATGTGGATAAAATCATCGAATAAATTCTCATCGATCTCATGGCCAAGAAAGTAATGTCAGCAAGTATTCAAGTGTCCTCGACGAGAGGAGTGCAAGCCTCTTCGTCGACCACTTGTGGATCCAGACAGTCCTGACTCATCACAGAAAAGAGAACCAAGAACATATATGACCTAGAAAATGCGAGGCTAATCCAGAACATCTTACCTGACTGCATCCCACCTCTGGCCAACGCAGTGAGTCGCGATAGTGACAAGAGATTTTGATTACACCCTATTTATTGCGTACCTCCCGAAGGGGATATGCACAGTTAGAGCACAACACGACAAGATCACAATGTTGAAGTTCAGAGAATTCAACCTAGGAGACTGAAATAACCATAGTATGCTTGCCCCATATAAATACTTGACCAGGACAAAGGGGAATAAATTGAAAATAATCCCCCAGCCATGGATGATGAACCTCGCGCAGTCCACCTTGTTGAATGTAATTAAAATTCCACACTTCAGAAGGCACCAGGAGGTCAATGCCCATGTTAATATCCTAATCTCATGTTACCATGGTGGATACTTATGGCTAGACCGATGTATCACAGTCGATTCGACACTGATCCATAGGATCACTGGATTAAGTATGCAAGGACCTAACCCACAGGACTTCTATCTGGGGAAATCCACAGATCACGCACTAGCACAAAAGATCAAGGATACATATGACAATGTTGAGAAGGGGACGCAAGGCTACAAGGTAGCTTCCATCCAGAATGGTGTAGTGCGTCTAGCATGGAAATTAATTGCAGGAAAGATAGTAAGGAAGAACAAACCCATGGAGGTTGCAAGGTTTGTCGTTGACCTCGCAGGGAAATGTGTAGAAGGCCTACAAATGAACTGGGTGAAGTACCTAGTCAACCAACTAGAGTTAGACTATCACGAAGCTTAGGATCAGGGCTATGAGTTCCACTTTAGCTGGCTCCTGATCCTCATAGCATTTATTGCTTGGGAGATACCAGAAGGTGCAAACTTCCTGGACATTGAGCTATTTGATCTGCTTGTTGAAAATTTCACCACGCTCTGGTACTCAAGCGATAAGGGAAAAAAGTGGTAGTCAAACACATTTTTTCAGAGGTATTATCTCCAACTGAAGAGGGCTATCAAAGCAGAACCTCGCATGACTCTGAACACCCTATAGCGATTCTGACCCCTCATGAAGTTCCGCGTAGATTGACACTTCATCTATATCATTGTGCGAGCAGACGAGCATAAGGAGGAGCTTCAGTCATACTACAAGCTCAAAGAAGAGGACCTCGAGGAGATAACTAAGGAATGGTCAGCATACCTCCTTATCCCCACTGATCCTGCAGAGATATATGACCCCAAACTTGACAGCTCGGAGGCCACTCACAAAGAACATGACACACCTGGAACCAGTAGAAGGAAGAAGACCAGAAAATTCCAAGACTTACGCAACGCCTCAGAAAAAGATGCTTCAGTATCACCTGGATGAAGGGGTGATGATGAAGTAGAAGAGATAAATGGAAAAGAGGATGAGCAGAAGCAAGGTGAAATAACACCACCAAGAGATGAGGTTGATCCCTTGAATAAGAGGAAGGTTTCTCCCCTGAAACCCTCTTCCTGAAAGAAATCCAGAGCCACCTTGACCAAGATGCAGACTGTGCTCACTGTCAATGACTTTGATTTCATCATCGCAACTGTAAATGACTCCTCACAGGAAATCTTACAGAAATAGGAAGCCAAGTAGGAGGAGATGTACGACAGAATCAAAGTTGAACTTCTAGGGGTACAACAGGCCCTTCAGTCTAGTCGCGCAATTTCCACTGCGCCCCTGCCGTCAGGAGAACCAGAGTTGGGAGATGAGCTATCCCAACTCCACAGACTAGATGATGCGACCAAATCTCACCTTCATCGCACACAGGAAGAAACAAAACAAGCCACCCATGCCTTGAAGCAAGTGCAAGAAGTAGTTGTAGAACAACACCCCATTGTGGAGCAGGAGAAGGTTGCTCTCCAGACAAATTTTGAAGAGGACAAAGCACAAATTCATCAAGAAAAAGAACAGTTGCTCATAGAACAACTCGAAGTGAAAGAAGCAGTCAACAAAGCACTTATCTCTGTGACAAGCTTAGAGGCAAAGGTAGAATACCGAGTCGAGCATCAAGTAGAACATCTTGTAGAAGCTATCCAACAACTACAACAACAAATAGTAGACTTAGAGCTCTGCACAATGCCCAACACCCTGTAGGATGTGAGGGATCAAAGAGATGCAACAATTCGACGAAAATTTGAGTGAATAAAGGCCCTTTCCATGGAATGTAAAAAAATAAGTGATCGCAGTGCCCAGACTTATGAGAAAATCACTGAGAATCTAGAACTGAAGGCACTGGAGTCACATCTCCATGAGGTGAAGCAGTAAGAAGAAGTAGTACAGGTGCAGTTGAAGCCCTTGTCAAATGTTGAAAGGATGAAGCGATCCCAAGAGTAGTGCACTTCTCAATAGTAGGTCCACACCATTCAGAGCAAAGCCATGGAAGTGACTCAGAGGATCCAACCTATACAGGATGAGGCTTTCCAACTATTCTCAGAGATCGAAGGATGAGGAGTAAAACTAGAGCAAGTCATCACTGCAGCTGAAAAATGCTTAGAGGGACCTATTATCTCCTTAAATAAATTGGTGGATTTTTTCTTTTTGAGGTGATAGGTTGTGATCTAAATTTTATTTCTAAATTTTTGTAAGTAGGATAGAGAGTCTGTATTTTGAAAATAAGCTCAAAAGAAAGTTTGGATATGGTTTGGTCAAGAAAATGTCTGAATATCAGGTTTCAGTGGTTTATGCGAGCCTCCAATGTGCTCATTAACCACCGAAATATTTTCTTCTTGGCGGTTAAAGGGTCGAAGCAAGAAAGCGATTAACCACCGAAAGTGTTTCAATGGTTGAAATTGAAAGCATGTGCTTTCACACGAGCCAGCTATCAAGTGGGCGCAATGATTAAAACATAACCACCGAAAAGCTCGCCATGATGGAGGGTATGCATGTTCATGGTGTCTATCCAGAAAAGTTCGAAGATCCTGTGTCCTTTCAATCACATTGATCGTTTCAAAATCCGAACACGGTGGGAATTTGTATGTGTGATTTCACGGAACCTCCCTCCATTTCATTCGCGAGTACTCAAGCCATCATGATCTCGATACTCTTTCAGAAAACCTCACTGAGTCATCATGAATCTCTAAAATTGATGAGACAACTGTGAAGTTCGCGATTTCATCAGTCAATCGTATTCTCAGAGATATTCATCATGTTTCCTCTTGTGATTGTCAAGGCGCCATCAAAATCCAAGCGAGCATTCTCGAGTCAAGTAAACCAGTCTGATCATCAGTTCCCAGAGTCAGTGTCTCCCCGGATGTCTAGTTCCCATAATTTCAGGCACAATCAACATCAACCCATGACGAAAGCAAGGCTAGCCTTGAGATCTGAGGTGGATGGTGTTTGGTATTTAGAAGCCCATCTGGAGGTTGCAGAATTTTTCAGACAGACTGGAGTTTTTGCATACTGTGAGAAATTAACAAGATTTCACCAACAGGTGGCCGAATATTTTGCTCTTTCCTATGATGGAAGGACTTCTAAAGTTGGCAAGGAGGAGATTATCATTGACGAAGCAGCCATTGTTGAGTACACATGATTACCCAGAATGGGAGATTGTTGGTTTAAAACCACCACACCTTCAAACAGTGAGTTCAGGTCCTATTTGCTACCGGTGCATAAAGATTTAACCTGGAAGAAGGACATCCCAATGTCTTATTTGGAACCCAGATGG
>ML776630.1:1557558-1645786 GCA_009831015.1 Picea engelmannii | reverse complement strand
ACTTTGTTTAGTGTCGGAGGAATGACCCAGGGTAAGGAATGGTCCAAGCATTTCTCGAGGGCAGACTCATTCTCTCCAGGTTACACTTTGTTTAGTGTCAGAAGAATGGCCCAGGGTGGGAAATGGTCCAGGTTCAGAAATCACAAACAATCCTTCTTCCTTGGTTGAGAAGAATGGGGCAGATAGCTTATTATTGATATTCCATGTTGAGGGAAGACATTCTTTTAGATCTCACAGATGTGAGTGAAAGATTGGCCCAAATGATTATTATTGATATTCTATATTGAGGGCAGACATTCTTTTAGATCTCACATACGTGAGTGAAAGATTGGCCTAGTTGATTGTTGTTGATATTATATACTGAGGGCAGTCACTCTTTCAAATCTCACAGACATGAGTGAAAGATTGGCCCAGATGTTTTAGTTGTTATCATAACATTGTTTCTATGAAGATGAAGACTACTGTGGTGGCAGACATTCTTTCAGATCTCACAGACGTGAGTGAAAGATTGGCCCAGATGATACAATTTTTATCATAACATTGTTTCCATGCAGGATGCTCTCAGAGGTTTGTTATGAAGACTATATGACAGTAGATGAGAACTACTGTGGTGAATATGTGTCACTATTTTGGATCAAGTACTTGTGTGTTACTTGATGTGGTAGTTAACCACTGGATTGTAGTTGTGTACTACGGAAATGGACACAGGTGTGTTCTATAAATTGATATTGTACTAGTTGTCATAGGAGATTATCTAGTTGGATAATAATGAAAGGTGCTCGTGGTGCTACTAGTTGTATGGTCTGTTGTGCTCAAGACCATTCTATTGTTGCACTAATTGCCTTAAAGACTATCAGCAATTTATTGGAGATGATGATCATTCAGGTGAATGATGAACAGAGATTTTCAGATGGAAAACAGTTCAGAACTTCTACTCCACTTGTATCACTCTATGGTGAGAGTGACCTATTCAGCATCATATTACTTAGATGAATTATGGTTATGAAAGATGATGCAGCTGATAGTAATGGTGATGATCATGATCTAGTCATGAAATAGTCTAGATGACTATATTGATGCTACCGGGTAAATGGTATGTTTTGTGCTCAAGTCCATTACCTGTAAATACCTCTCTAGCTAGGAGGGAGTGTTAATATTATGGTAGCTGCGGGAGGTATTTACCTCTACATGTGAACCTGACGAGAATAGAAGACTTCGGGAAGCAAGAGAAACCCTAATGAATTGGCTAATAACCCTAGAAGACTTGTCGGCTCAAGAATATAATTTATATTAGGCTATTAGCCTCTAAGAGAAGAAGTCGGACATAATTAATAATAATATATTGAACAGACACCTACCCAAAAGGAGAAGTCGGCCCCAGTAAACTGGCAGGATTACTATAAATACAGGGCACCAGTTTCTCATTTGTCATATCTCAAGACTGTAGTTTTCCTAGTTGGTGCGCACTGCAGGTGTATCTGGTGCACACGTTTGGAGGAGGGTTGCAGGTGCAGCTGTAGCAGCAGCAAGTTTTAGTATTTGGCTTGGATATCTCTTGGCTAGGGTTTGGACTATCTAATCATGTTTTTGTGATGCGCTATCCTTGGGGAGAGATGCACTGCTCTTTGTTTGGCTATCTAGCCTAGGGTTTGCTCCTGGAGGAATTCTCAGGTCAAGGTTAAGGTGCTCGGAGGGAGGCTTCGGCCTGTGGTTGGGAGACGAGGGTATCGTCATGGTAAAACGAGCACACAATCCTTTATATTCTAACACTTCTACCTTAGGTGAGACTTCATCTTATTCGTAGGTGTTGCCAAAAGGATCAGTAGTTAGGGTTTTGTTGTTGCGTTGTTGTAGTGTTGAACCCTGGGTCTTCCCCTGTGCCAACAGTACTTGTTGTTGTTGTAGGACCATGCCTGATAGATAGGTACATATGCTGATATCATTATCTCAGACCTCCATAGGGATAAAATTCCACTAGATCGATGTTGAGACCCCAGCCAACAGTAGAGAGATACCAGAGGCTTGCACCAGAGAAAAGGTTAGATGTTTCACTAGAGGCACTTTGGCAGGCCTGGACCTAGGGGGGTCTTGTCCTCCCACCATGATGTTGTCCCTTGAAGGTCCTTCACATCATCATTCAGAGCCTCGACGTCACCCAGTTGAGGTATCCAACATGAGGACGACTTTGGTTGGCACGTGTGGCAGTCCTAAGGGGTTTTGAGCCCCAACGTTTCACTTTGGAGGCCTAGTGTTCCAGAAGGGAGGCTAACGTAACCTAAGGAGGGGCATGACATCACCTTAAAAATATGAATTTAGTGTTTTATTTGTCAATTTTATGTAAAATTGGATTTTTCATGTAAACTGGCCATGTCGGCCGTTTTTGACCTAAAATGTAATTAAAGATCATTTGTATTGTATAAACAAGAGATCAAACTCTCATTTTTATTCATCATATTTCACTCACACAAGTGTGAGGTCTGAAATTTAGCCTCTTTTAAGGCTTATTGGCTGAATTAAGTGGTGCGCAACTCTTGGAGGGAGCTTTTATTGGTGATTTTTGGCATTTTCATGGTGGAAAGTTTTCAACTAGGGCTTGTGACTAGATTATTCTTGGTGAATGTAAGTGAAAATATTCAATTCTTCTTTCTTTGAATGGTTATGGTATATTTTTCTTTGCATTTATTAATATTATGAAATTGCTAGTGTGAAACCCTAGGAGAAAAGCACATGTTATTGTCCTTCTCTCAATAGCTATCCACCTACTTGATTTGGCTAGAAGACACCTTCATTGAAGCATAGTCTAGAGCCCTACCTTAGTAGCACTCTAGTACCTTTTTTTCATTAATCTTTTATTTGTTTCAAGATTGACCTAAAGAAGAAGGAAAACCATTAGGGACTAGGGTTACCAAATTCCTAGTGGTCATTTTCCTTCTAGGGTTTGGATGATTGAGGGCTTGGGTTGCCAACACCTCAACCATCCTCCCTCTTATCTTTATTTCACTTATTATAAAAAAAATTCCTCAATATTTCTGCTGCAAAAGTGACTCCATTTACCCTAAAGGCACTAGTTCACACCTTACATTTGATTGATTGATGAAAACAACCTTCAAACCATCTACTTCAAAGTCTTTGCTAACCATTCCTAACCTTATATTAGACTAAATTACCAACTATATTTATTTTGTTACAAAATTAAGCTACAACCATATATGATAGAAGTAAAAGCTTCTAAAATCAAGTGTTAGAGTTGATTTTACATTGCCTTCTTCGCTTCTGACAAATACTAGCATATTGCCAAATTTAGGTTAACATTTTGGGCCATTATTGAAGCTTGTTTAAGGCATAATTGTGAAGCTATCATTATATATACATTGTTGTTATAAATTTATGTTGCTTCATATTTATTATCAACTTATTTCTTTTGTTCAAAGTCCAAGTTTTTATGAAGCACTAATATCAATTGGTACTTGAAAATAGTGTTTTCTTGTTGTCTTTTTCTGGGAAGGTACACTTAAGAAAATATGTGCTTCATCTTATTAAATATTTGGGACTTTCTGATCAATGTGACTTGTGAGAAGGGAATAAATTTCTTAATACTATTACCTTTGTCATTCTCAAACCCCTAGGTCATCGGGGATGTCTCCCCTGGGATTTCACCCCTAAAGAGAAAGAGGTGTCTTATTTAGGTGACAATGATAGGACAACCTTCTATTACACCAATTTATTGTTCACTTGACTTTGGATTTTGAGAAAGTACAAATTGTGCGATAACACCACCAAAGAAAGTAAATGAAGGAAAATCTAAAAGCTATGTTGATGTACCTCAAAGCTCCATTAGTGATGAAGATAACATGAATAGAGAAAATGATGTTCTATAGAAAATTGAAATTCCTCCCAAAGAAAACAAGGATATATTCAAAATATCTTTCCCACCAAGATGGCTCAGAGCAACTCCGTACCAAATGTTTTTCCTTCGTTATCATTTTTCTTGCAATCACTTTGGTCAGAAAGCAATAGATTGTAGAGTATATACAAGAAATAGTCATGTATGGAACAAAAATAGAATTACTTATGGCTTATCAAATATAAACTATAGTTCATTTTCTCCATTATTTGACTACAATGTTGTATGTTATAAGTGCAACAACTATGGACACATAACAAATTTTTGTAGAAGTGGCCTAGTGGGAACTTTTGGACAAAACAGGGAAGAATATACCCTTTCCATACAAAAGAAAGAACCCATAGAAGTTTGGAAAAGGAAGTAGGAGAAAACAAATAAGAAGGAGGAATATATTACTGTGCAAACTTCCTTTCATGCTCAAAACAAAGGAAATAGATGGTATGTTGACAGTGGATGGTCAAGCCACATAATAGGGGACAAGAACAAGTTTCACACTTTGAAGGAAGTAAAAAAAGGCAATCTAACATTTGGATATAATTATATCGCAAGGATAACAAAAAAAGGTACTCTTAGTTTTGATATTGGAAATACTAACAAATAATGTCTTGTATGTTGAAGTTTTGGAACATAATCTTCTCAGTGTTAGTCAAATGTGTGATCAAGGACACACTCTCACATTTTATTCTCAAGGTTGTAAGATAAGGAGGAAAGGATTAGGAAGATTAGTGGAAAATTCATATAAAACCTCAAATAATGTATATATCCTCAATGAGATCAAGGGAGAAAAATGCTACATGGGACAAACATACGAGAGATGGTTATGTCATAGAAGAATGGGCAGTATAAACTTTGGTAATATAGTAAAAATAAGCACCAAACAAGTAGTGAGTGATATGCCAAATATTGCTAAGGCTTCAAACACTCTTTTAAAACAATGTTATCATGGGAAACAAACAAGAGAAATATTCAAATCAAAGGAGTACTCAACAACAAATCCATTGGAACTCGTTCATACAGATCTTTGTGGGCATACAAGAACACAAAGTCTACAAGGTGAAAATTACTTCATGTTTCTCATTGATGATCACTTTAGAATGAAATGGGTTGCATTTCTAAAAGAAAAATATGAAACATTTGAGAAGTTCAAAGTATTCAAAGCCTTGGTTGAAAATAAATCTGATTTGAAAATCAAGTGCTTCAGATCATACATAGGAGGTGAGTTTATCTCAAATGAATTTAAATAATTTTGTGAGCTTCATGGAATAAAGAGACATTTTTCAACTGCAAGAACTCCACAATAGAATGAAGTGATAGAAAGGAAGAATCAAATTGTACAGGAGATGGCTAGAACAATTTTGAATGAATCTAATCTATTTGACAAGTTTTGGAGAGAAGCAATCAACACCGTAGCCTACATTCTGAATAGAGGGAAAATTAGAGTCAACAACAACAAAACACCTTATGAATTATGGAAGGGTATACCAACACCAGTTAAACACTTCAAAATTTTTGGAATCAAGTGCTACATAAAAAGATATGATAATGGCTTGGGAAATTTTGACTCCAAAGCTGATGAAGGTATCTTTCTTCGTTATTCATCAAGAAGCAAGGCTTAATGATGTTACAATAAAGAATTTTGAAAAATCATAGACAGTGCCAATTTGAAAGTGGATGAAGTAGGGAATCAAAAGGTGAAAGCACATGTTCAAATAGAGGAGCCAAGTTGCAAAGAAGAAGAAGTAAAAAAAGAATTAGAACACCAAGATACAAAGACACCATCTGGATTTTCCCAAAAGAATCGTTCAAAAAATTTAATTCTTGGTGATAAAGATAGAGTAGTTAAGACTAGAAGAAGATGTTAGCCTATGTCTTACCTTAACCAATCACTAAGTCTAAATTGTCACCTATATTTGTATTATTCATTTAGGATATTAGTAATATATCCTCAAGTGATGACTAATGATTTAGTTAAGATTTCCTAGCCTAGTCAACATGCATGATTTTAGGATCTAGAGAAAATCTCTCTATGAGGTGGCATCACCCATTGTACTATAAATATGTAACATTGGTTTGAATACATGAGAGTTGGTTAGTGAGCCTTTGTTGTCATGTTGTTGTTCTTGTTTATATTTTATCAATTGGTATCATAGATTCTTTGTTTTATCAATTCGTATCAGAGCCATGGTGGAAAAATGGTGATAGTATCAGAGCCATGGTGAAAAAGATGGTGATAATATCAGAGCTCTTAAGGTTCTTAAGGGCCTAATAGCTTCTCCATGGTGAAAAGAGGATGAAAGTATCAGATCCATGGTGAAAATTTTGAAGGAAGAGAAATGGTACTAAGTGCAGTTTCATTTTGAGGACCATATCACAGATCGTATCAAGGATCATATCATGGAGTGTATAAGACTGTATCATAAACTGTATTGAGGACTATAACACATACCAGATTTGTTTTTCGTCTAGATTTATTTTTCAAGGAATGTCTTCAAATATGAGAATAGACCCCTGATTTGGTGATCGATCTGATGGACAGAGAATGAAGAAAATACGCAACACTAAATAGCCAATGAATAAAATATGCAGCACTGGAATTACACACAATCCAAGGAGAATACATTACTAAAGGGGAAATTCGTTGATTTTGGAGTCCCTGTTGGTAAAAAATAGATTTTTCTTTCAATATTTATCCATTTTTCATGATTTTAGTTGCATTGGAAACTAGATTCCAAGACACACCAAAGGTTATTTTTGTTTTCTCAAGATTCATATTTGTTTTAAATATATTCATCCTGTAAGAAATGGATTTTGTCTAATTGCGGAATATGCAACAATTAAAATGTAGATTTCGGCCTCCATACAAAGACAAATTAAGCATATAGCATAGAGTTTGAAAGGTTTTTTATAGATATATCAAATCCCTCTAATTATTTATTAAAAAAATCAATGTTTAAAGATAAAATATTGCTGATAAAATTCGCCTCAAAATGGAAAATGAACACTGAAAATGAAAAACCATTTTTTTCTCTGAACAAAAGTTTTTGTTTTTTGAAATAAAGGTTGCAAATGGAACACCTCGATTATTACCAAAATGGGTGTTGGAACAAATATTGAAATTTTGTCTTTCGGTAGCTTAGGAGGAAAAAATTTATAGTGTTTAGCTACTGAAAGTGTAGACTTTCGGTAGCTTAAATCTCAGGTTTCATATGCCATTAGCTGTTGAAAGTGTATCGGCTGAGACCAAGCATTCAAGCACCATGCATCAAGCCACATGGAGGAAGAGCTCATGAGTAGGTGAAAAAATAATGCAATAAACGACATAAAATCACTATAATACGGTTTAACATAAATTCCATGTCACCATTTTGGAGTTTCGACCATTGGAAGTTTGGCTGACATAAAGATTTTAACCACTGCTCTGTTTCCCGAAACCCGAAATCATAAAATCGGGGTTTTGGGACTTTTGGTGGCTTACAATGCTCTGAAATCTCACTGTTAGCCACTGAAATCCAGGACTTTCAGCAGCTAAGATACCCTTGTTTTCGGCCTAATAGCCACCGAAATCGCAGATTTTTTCCAGTGACTAAACTGCCTTAGCAAAAGTCAATTTTCTCAGCTGTGGAGAGGTTTTTTTGCGTGCTCAAATGGTCGATTGAAATATAAAAATACTAATATTTCCAATGGTGCATTCATATTTTCATTTGGAGCTTGGGAAGGCAGTCACAATTCCCCCACAAGATGAGGTTCATTTTCAGAAATGTGGCATTTTTTATTGTGCTAAGTCATCATTTTCAAATGATGATTTTGAGCGACTGGAATATCATTTTGAGAAACGATTGGAGGTTTTTGTGACTAACACATCATAGATCAATAAACTCTCCTAGTTTTCCTACAGGTGTCACATATTGGGATAATCAAATCCATCTCTGAGCCCTAATTTTTGGATCTCATATTTTCTTGTTTTGAAACATGTTTGTAAAATGCAGATATGGGGCAAATGGAAATGGATCTCAGGGAACTGAGAGAGGTTTTTGCTCAGAACAAATATATTCAAAAAATCCTATTACATTTATACACATCTATCATGATTCAATATATACATAACCATAACCGTAGCCATAGTTTTCAGTAGTTTGGTCTATTTTCTAATGGCAGAAAGTTTATGAAATTGATGGTAACTGTTGTTGTCTTTTGGAAGGATTTCGACCTCAATACCTACATGAGATACTGATTCATTTCCAGAGGGATTTATTTGTAATTCGAATCATTTTTGAGTTATTCAAAAGGGGGTAAAAGACTTATATTATTGTATCTTCTTGAAGAAGAAAAGGGGGGGGGGAGACACACAGGAGTAGTACTCCTGGGCTGTAGCTTTCATTTTCAATTTAATAAAATATTGCAAAAACATGTTTTATCCATATCAGATATTCTTGTGATGTTTCTTGCAGAGTTTGTCCATTTTCTTAGTTTCAATATCACTCCATCTATCTTTTCTTTTTCGATTTGTAACTATTTTGTAATAGAATTCATCCTCTGTTGATGCTCTGTTGCAGACTAGTTATAGGTTGTTTCTTGTAGAGATCAAGGTTCAGAATTCATCCTCTACTAGATGCTCTGTCCCAACCATATTTTTCGGCTGAGTTATTCTTGGAATTCACTCATCGCTAAGTGCTCCTTGAGTATTGAAATGTTTTCTCTTTATTCGGTTGCCATACTTTTATAAATCCTTCTCTTTGTAATTAGCTTCTACCTCGCCTCTGTTCCATGGATTTACATTGCCGAAACACTCTTATTATTTACTTGATTATTTGACTACATGCCCAATGGACTACCTCCCAGTCTAACCCATCAACCCTAAAAACCTCAAAATTGTTTGTTACCCACAGATCTACACGTTGTTAAGCTTATTGGATATACTATAGTGACATATATTTGATAGATCCCTCTCGGGTTGGAAGGGGCAACTTCTAATCAAAAGTGGTTTGTAGTTATCTCAGAATTTACTTGCATGCAAGACAAATCAAGTTCTGAGTGATAACTTATTTTTTCATTTAAAATGTGCTAAGTCTTGGCTCAATTACATCCTAGAGTCAACTCTTGTGACAACAATGGGTATCTTAAGTTTTTTCGATTGATATTTTTTTTATGATATTTTATCCACAAAATTTCTTAGGGTTTTACCAAGTTATAACGTCCAACGATCTGATATTGTATTCGAAGTTCCTATTTGTTGGGATCTGAGTCCAGGTATCTATGTTTATTTGATGCCCCTTCAACCCCACATTCATTTATGTGTGTAATTTTTGACTGTCGACAGATAAATCTATGGGAGAGTCGAGCCAAATTATGATAGACTTTATCAGAGCAATGCCACTATGGTACTCAATTGTATCTTGAACCTGTGACAATGCCACTATCCCCGCAGATGCATATTCCATGAACATATTCTACGTGACCTTGGAGCTCACATCATTGATGATATGGACTTGAATCCACCCCCATTGCTCTGATTCTCTTTGTAGAATGTTGAGCTGAGAAAGTGGTTAAACGTGCAGAGAAAATCAAGCGATTACAGGGTGAAGAATAGAAGAATGTTGGGCACTTAAAAATCCACACATCACATCTTCCATCTAGAGAGAAACAAATCTACTCAAACATTTTTTATAAATTCGCTCAATAATTCATTCAACAATTTTCTCAAACAATTTTCTCAGCAAATCTCCTGCATGATTTTCTCTCATGCTCTCTACAAATGTGCTCATGCATGATATTCACATCTCAACAATTTTCTCATTTTTGAATCCTCTTCTGTGCGATTTTGGTGGACAGTTTTTCAACTAATATTAAATTATCAAAATCATTGCAAATTGTTTTGTTCGTATCGAGGTTCGAATGAAGGACCAGATTGAGGACTGGATGAAGGACCAGAAATTGTTTTAACATAAATATATGGAGGTGAGTAAATGTAATATTTTTTTCTCATTAGTAAATGAGAGTGATCATGAGTGAGAGATGTCCGTTATTTCTTTATGACTTAGGAAAATTGGTAAGTGAGTGATGAACTAAGGTTGTACGAAACTCATTTTTTGAGAAGACATTTAATGTTTTCTTAAGTATTTGAGAGTATAAGAGAAATATTATGAATTTAAAGCCTTGTTAAAGAATCGTGAAGGAGGAAATACATTGTATCCTTCCCATTGTATGTGGTCTTGTAAGAGAGATACTTATAATAAAATTGAAGTCTTTTGCTTCATATCCTAGATCCGCATGAAATTGAATAAGGGGATATTAGGTACAACTTGCATAGTTTTTTGTGGTGAATATTTTTATGCTTGATTTACGATGCTTTATGTCTATTTATGACATAAACACAATTTCAATTTTAGCATCAAAATGCAAAATTCCAACAATTGCAATTTTAGCATTTAACACAACACACACAATCTCATGCACAATGTTATTCAAGAACAATTAAGCACATATGATCAAGCATATGTGAAGAACATTCTCAAGCATTCAAGTCATCAACCACATCAGTAATGGATAAATCAAATATTTCAAACTCCACACATCATGGATCATTTGAAGTTAAATTGTAACTTGCCAACAATGTTTGTTGTAAGATTACTTGATCAAGTTGATTTGTACTTACAATAATGTATTTGTAAGTTTACTTGTATTTTTGATATCAAGTTGAGTTGAATTGAATTTGTCTTAAGGTGCATTTTCATCTGAGCCCGACACCTTAGATTCATTTTAATTTTGAGTCAAATTTGAAAAGGTTGAGTAGTTTAACTCAAATAATTGTAAACATCAAGTTTTCAGGTGCATTTTCGATAGTATATGACACCCTCAACTTCTTGGAATAAATGAAGAAAATTTCAAGCGAGGGAGTACAAGAGAGCGTGAAGTTCAAGTGAGTGATTCAAGTGAGCAAGTTGCAGATAAGCCTTCTTCTGTCCAGTCAAATTGTAATAAGGATCTACCTGCACAAGGAGACCTCATTTAGTGTTTTTTGAAATGGCTCAAAATATAGAATTATTAGAGTTACTAAACACTCTAATAAACACCACTAAATACAACACAATAATATTGAACAAAGTGTTGGAACATATATAATCCTAAAATTTTAGCTTTACATTATCCACTTCATGAAAATATAATCTTTCCAAAAGTGGTAATTCAAGAAATTAACTTTCGAAATTCAAAGCAAATTCATTTCTGGTTAATTGGTGATAAGGCGCACATGATACCCGTCATTGATGAAGTTTCCTCATTTTATCGAACGATCCTATTTTTCCAAGAGTTTTGGAGATGCCTAATTGTTAAAGGGTGAAATCACTAAAGTTCACTCCATAGTTTCACACTTCGGGTGTTTTGAGAAATCTTAACGATAAAAGACCTGAAAGTGTCCATTAATTACTTTTCATAAACCTCTAAAGGACACGAGTCATAGTACATGTGTGTCTTTTAAGTCTTCCTTGGGCTGACATGTGGAACCCTTTTCTGATATTTTTGTTTGAATATTCATACAATTCTAAGTAACATGTGACACCCCCTATTCTCCAACACATCATCAATAATGATGTCATCTCCTACACGTCACTATGAGAGGCGACTCTTTGAAAATATAACAAAGAGATAATTCGCAAATCCACGAAGCACTAAAATGCCGAAGTATTAAATTAATTAAGTTAATCTTGGTCAAAGGATACTTAATGACTTCACACTTTGGAGTTCAGACGTTTACCCTTCATAACATTTAAAAATCCCCAAAGTATGATATTTGAAGGACTTGAGCTAAAATGTGATTAATTAAAAATTAAAATCGATTATCGGATAATTAATCTTTTCGCAACTTCGGGTTTCGGGAATTTCTTCTCGAGCTACATTTAAAAATCCCAAAGTCCTATATCCGAAGCACTTGAAATTAAAAAATATTAATTAATATTTTAAAGGAGATTATCTTGTAATTAACCTTTCATAGATTCACGATTCGGGAAATTTCAACTCTGTTTCAACCAAAAATCCCACACGCGAACCACCGATATTAATGGAATTTATCACAAATCAATGGTAATGATTTTTATCATAGATTGTGGATCGCCAGGTATACTTTCCCATTAAGGTTAATAAATTTTCCGTCAGTAAAGGTATACTTGGATCAATGCACCTGATGTGAAAAAAAATACTTGATTTTCAATTTCATTTTCATCTTCTGCAAAGTAGTAAGTTTTATCCGAGTAAGAAGCTCACGCAATTTCCTATGCAACAAGTATCCTTGTTCTATTTTCAATATCATGGCACCAAGAAAGATGATTAAATAAACTGGTCAAGGTGAAAATCTGAATGCATATGTTCTATTAGATACCACACCGCGAGCCATAGACACTGTGAAATCTTGGACACAGGTGTTCGAGATTATGGAACATGAGATTATAAATTGCCCAGAGGATTCTGATGATGAAGTGAATGGAACTCATGAAGCTAAAATCTAGGATATATCTCAGTCAGAGCTACAAAAAATAGTTTTGCGACCGAGACTCATGCTGTATAACGACATGATACGCTGGGCGATGGAAAACGTCGACGTCCAAACCAGGAGCGTTTTCAAATCTCAAAAGGTTGTTGTTGGCTCTTTTTGACCAGGACACATACAAGTAATGTATAAGTTATTCCCCGATTTTAAATATAATTACAATGTGAAATTCATGCTAGAGTTTGAGAAAAAGGAGTGTATACAATATGAAAAAAGTTATCCTGATATAATCAAGTCTTGGTGGGGGCACCCAGAGAAATTCAGAGCCAACGCTCATGGAATTTATGCCACAACATCGTTGGATACTTATATGATTTATGTAGCTATGATGCTCTATGGATATTTGGGAAGAAGAGTCCCACTCATTTCTCAGTGGAATGGGTGTCAATTATGCACTAGGTGGCTGAGTGCTACTCTTTTAACTGGGATTAAATTTTATTAGACAACTTGGCTAAGGAAATCACAGAATACAAATTGGTGAAGTCAAAGGGGCAACCCACCCCTTTCTATATGTCTGCGTATATCATGGAGGTTATTTGCTTCATAACCCCTTTTCCATTAATGAACTAGAGCTGGACCTTGACCAACGTTGAACCTATTCACTTATATCACTCCAAGCCGTGGGAAGACAAGGTGTTACACATTATTTTAGTCACCCTGGTGATGTTTCTACAACATGTGTTCAAGCTTCCAAAATAACCTTTCTTCATCAGAAAAGTGACTAGATCCCTCTTCAAAAAACGTTTTTTTAGAAGGCCGTTGTAGGCCATCTGTAAGGTATATTGTGGAAATGCCTAATCCCCACAGTCTATCATGAAATTGGCTTGCGACGTTTCTGCAGGCTGCACTATAGCTAGGGTGTGGCGGCATTGAAAGACTGAGAAAAGGTTGAAGTTCACGAAAGTTATAGAAGGGATCTTCTAGAATATGAGGTGGCATCCATATGGTTGGGATTCTACTTGCTTCTCTGATTTGGTGGGATCATCCTAATATCTCTAACCATATCTATTTCTCCTATATAATGATGGATTTATCATGGAAAAGGTTAAGAAAGCAAGATAAAGCAAGGAATTAATGAAGGAATAGGCTGAGAATTATGTGAGGGATTCTATTTCAATTGATGCTTGAGGTCTTCATATGTCCATAAAGTTATTGTGGATCCTCTTCATGCAAGTTTGGAGCAAGTGTGTGTGTTGGTGCAAAGGGCCACCAAAAGGGAACCTTGCAACATCAAGGTTGTTTGGTTGTATCTTCCACTTCTACTTAATATAATACAGTGGGATGTTTCTTTCCCATAAAATCATTCTCATTTTATTACATGACTCCTTGATCACATGTGTAAGTTTTCATTGAATATACTATTGTTTCTTTCACTTTGGATGGTTTGTGTTTCGTTGCAGATCCAATATCACAAGAGCACCGGACTGGAGCAGGGACAACAAAGACATAAGGAAGCGATATTCAAAGGTATGTCACTCATCTCTTGTTTGATAGTAAATTCAATGATTAAATCTTAGGGAAAGTGTCATGTCCTGTCTTGTTTTGTTCTAGATCCAGGTGGATCTAGGGATATCAGTTTATGTATACATTCATTGATTTATCCAATAACAAAATTGGCGACCGTACTAGGGATACTAATTGTTTTTGGTTTTTTGTTGTCCATGTTTTTTAGCCAACTTACTTTCATTTTAATCCAGTCTCTGAGTCTGTGGGGGATCCATCCAAACTCTCTGGACCTAAAAGTTCATTTAGAATCTTTTTCCTTTTTCCAATGTTTCTTTGTTTACAAAGATAGTCGCACTGCATCCGATATGCGGCCTGCGATGTCCCTGAATCTGCGCACCCTACCTATTTAGACCAGTGTGGAATCTCTGCATCCTATCACATAGATAGCCCGTGGAAACCTCAAATCATCGCACTGTACCTTACTGCTAATTTGTGACGCTTCCTGTAGAATTTATTGGATTAAGTCTTTTTGTCTTCTATCACCCAGTTTTTCTTTGATCACCTGGGAAGAACTTTTGGTACCGGTACTTGACTATTTTCTGAGTGTAAGACTTGTTGTTGATTGGATTTCAGTGATTGAAATCCATTCTTCATCATTTTACAAGTTTTACTTTCTTGCTTTGCATTAGATTGGGCACATCTTTGCATTTGAAGTAGATAAATTGCATGATTTTTGGCATTTTTTGGTCTTGAATTATGAAATTTTTTTTGGGGGGCCAAGAATCATGTATTGGTGTACAGTCTCTTTTGCTCATTTCTTGAGAATCTTGATATTGATGAGTTTAATAAAATTTTGGGACATTGTGCATATGGGAATGATAAACGTTTTCTCCTTCTCATAATATAGCTTTCTTCGAAGTGAAATATTTGCATTCTCATTTATTTTCATTGTTTAGAGTTGGTCAAAACATCATTTGGTCCACGTCGTTTTCCTCTTGAGTAAGAATAGCCTTAAAAATAAAAATTTTATAAAAATTGATTAGACATTTTTATATTTTCTGGTAGAAAACCTACATTAGATTAGTTGTAGGGCTTTGGAATAGGTGTGAAAGATAAATTTCCAAAGATGCAATCAAACATAGAATCTTGGGTTAGGGAGCGGTGAAATCCACTTGCTAAATTTTGTCTTGGGAAGCTCTTCTCACACAAGGGTCAAGCCTGAGGTCGCATTAAATTTGGCAGAGTTACTCACCCTTATTTTTTGGTCATGGTGTAGATATTGTGTGTATTACGGGGGTCGCTTGAACGTATACCCACAATTATGAGTGGAAGCCTTTCAAGATGATTTCCGGCTAGATACCCTACCTTTGTGCGTGGATCGGAATGTCAACTATTTCCCCGGGAATCTCTATAGTAATTAGTAATCTTAGTGTTCTATCTCTTTAGGGTATTTACACAAGGTGACTATGGAGGGGAACGTCTTCACGGTACCTAGAATCGATGTTGGCCAAACTCACTCGGGATCCTTGGTTGTACCAAGGCATAATTTTGTTAAGCAAGTCATCAACATAACTTTTCCACCCACTCTATCGCATCCCTTTCTTACTTTTTCCTCAGGACATTGGATTTCATCACCAACTAGTGCGTTCATTGTGAGAAGGTTTTGTTTGCCTGCTTGCTTACTAGATTTTTAGTGTGTGTTGTTTGTTTTCCCTAGCAAACTCTAGGTTGGATTTGTGTTAAATGGCGTCAGTTCCCAGAACGACCAATGAGGGAACCTCTTTTCCAAGGGAACCCTTTGTTTTTCTTTCTTACGAAAACATTGGTCCTCATCACATCGTTTCTTTGAGCCTTCCAGGTCTCACAATTGGATTACCAGTATGGTTGATTTCTACTCAGGTAATCTTGAATGCAACTACTACTTCAGTTGTAAGAACTCCCCCCCAAGAACATCAACCTCATTTTGATCCTTCACCTTCTTCACCAATAAGATATTATTCACCTTCTTCACTTGCAAGGTATTCTTCCATTTCATATTCTTTGCCGAGTGAAATCTATAAAGCTAGTAACTCGGTGGATAAGAAGAAGAAGAAGAAGAAAAGGAAGAATAATAAGAAAAAAATAAACAAGGGTCCAAACTTCCAACCGCTGTCAGACATGTTGGAAAGGAACTAGTTACTAATAATTATGTTGGGAGTGTTGGGGATGCCAAGATCACCCAAACAACTCGTAAGCTCAAGTATCCTTGTAGACTTTGTAAGGGTAGACATCTTCTTAAGGATTGCCCTGGTCTATCCAAGGTTATAGAAACATGGTCTACACTGTTACACATTATTTTCGTCATCCCTATGACCGTTAATGAAGTAAACCTATATTTTTCCTTCAGAGGGGTCAGTGGCCTGAGTTCCTGAAGAAATAAGAGAGAAGAACTTTTCCTGAGAAAAGAAGTTGCATTTTCCCTTGTAAAAACCCTGTAAAAAATGAAGTTCACAGGTTGCTATATAGGCAGGGTGCGAGAATGCCTGATTCTCGCAGGTTTCTCTATAGGCAGGGTGCGAGAATGCCTACATGTGGGAAAAACAAGCGTTTTCTTGAATCTTCTAGAAGGAGAAACTTCTATGGTGAGGTGGCATCCGAATGGTTTGGATATTACTCGCTTTCATGATTTAGTGGGATCATCCTAACCTCCTCACCTTATCCTCTTCAACTTATAAAAGGAGAGGAGTTCTCATGGAGAAAGTTAGCTTTGGTCATCTTTGGAGCTTTTGGGATTGTTAGCTTGGTTAGAGTGGCTTTGATATTTTCTTTGTCAAGATAGATTGTGAGTAGTATCATATCTATGCTCTCAAAATTATTGGAGTGAAAGTGTGTGGGGAATGAAGGACARTTGGAAGGGACCTTATGACATCAAGGCCATGGTTGTAATCTCTCTTTCACATTTAATATGATACAATAATATGATTCTTTCCTATAAAGCTTGTTGTGTTTTATTGTATGATTCCTTGATCACATACATAGGTTTATATTGATTTTATGCTATTACTATCACTTTGGTTGGTTGTGTTCTTTTGCAGGTTCATCATTGTATGAGCGTTGGAACGGAGCTAGGATGGCGATGGTGAGAGGAAGTGGAGTTTAAATGGTATGTCACCTATCCCTCTTTAGTTAATAAATTCAATATCTAAAACTTAAGGAAAGCGTCATGTTCTGGTGTGTTTTGTTCTAGATATAGGTGGATCTAGGGAGATCAGTTAGTGTCCGCACCTACCGATTAGTCCGATAACAAAATTGGTGACTCCACCGGGGAACGGATTGCTTCCTAGTTAGTCTAGTTTCCCTTGCTTTAATTGCTTGTTTTCTGGTCTCTGAGTCTGTGGGAGATCCATCCAGACTCTCTGGATCTGAAAGTTCACTCAAATTTAGCCCTTTTTCAATTTTTTGCTTGTTTACAGGCATTCTCGCACTGTACCCTTTAGTGGCCTACAATAATCATTGATGTTTGTACCCTATTGTTCAGTTAGGTGTGAACTTCTCACACCCTACCAATGTCTAGCCTGCGAGAACACTTAATTATCGCACTACACTCTATTGCTAGGCTGCGAACTTGTTTGTAAACTTTTTTGGATTGGGTCTTGTCATCTTTTGATGACCCAGTTTTGCTTTGATCAGCTGGATTGATCTTTTAGAGCCTATATTTATCTGTTTACAGTCTTCTTGACATTCTTTGAGTTGCTTTTAGCCACTTTTGCTTTGTTTTGTTTTGAAGGATTAGTCTCTTACTTTGAGTGTCTTTCAATTACAAAGCATGTGTTTTCTTTATAATTCTTTAGGGAAAGATCAGATTTATTCTGAATAGTTTGCTTTAAAAGAGAACTTTTAGTTTGGGTTTCTTTGTTTTAAGAAAGCTCATTATTTCTTTTAGTGAAATTTTTGAAACAAAAAGATTTAATTTCTTGCTTTATATTAGATTGGGGGCATCCTTGCATTTCAACTAGCGAAATTGCATGATTCTTAGCAATTTTTAATGGGGGGGGGCATGAATCGTGCATTGGTGTTCAATACCTTTTTCTCATTTCTTGAGAATCTTGATATTGATAAGTTTAATATATTTTGGGACATCATGCATCTGGGAATGATAAATGTTTTCTCCTTCTCATAGCATAGCTTTCATCGAAATGAAAAGATTGCATCTTCATATCTTTGCATAGTTTCCGAGTCGGTCAAAACACCATATTGTTCATACCATTTTCCTCTTGAGTAACAACAGCCATAAAATAAAGTGCTTATAAAAACTGATTAGATATTTTTTATCTTTTCTGGTAGCAAACCTACATTAGATTAGTTGTAGGGCTTTGGAATAGGTGTGAAAGATAACTTTCCAAAGTTGCAAACAAACATAGAATCTTGGGTTAGGGAGCGTTAAATCCACTTATTACATTTTGTCCTGGGAAGCCCTTCTAACACAAGGGTCAATCATGAGGTCGCATTGAGACTAGTAGAGTTACTCACCCTGTTTTGTTGGTATTGGTGTAGAGATTACGTGTATTATGGGGGTTGCTTGAGAGGTATACCCACAATGATGAGTGGAAGCCTTTCAATTTTATTTCGAGCTAGATACCCTGCCCTTGCGGGTGGATCGGACTGTCGACTATTTCCCCAGGCATCACTGTAGTGATTGGTAACTTTAGTGGCCTATCTCTCTAGGTTCTTTACACGAGGTGACTGTGGAGGGGAAAGTCTTCACGGTAGCTAAAATCGACATTGGCCAAACTCACTTGGGCTCCTTGGAGGGTATACCCACGATTATGTGTGGGATATTGCACCAGGGTGTAAGTCCATTAAGCAGGTCATCAACGTAACTTTTCCACCCTCTCTATCTCATCCCCTTCTTACATTGTTCCCACGACATTGGATTTCATCACCAACTAGTGTTCTCATTGTAAGAAGGTTTTGTTTGTTTGCTTGCTTCCTAGATTTTTAGCGTGTGCTGTTTGTTTTCCCTAGCAGACTCTAGGTTGTATTTTTGTTTTAATGGTGTTAGTTCCCAGAATGACCAATGAAGGAACCCCTGCTCCGGGGGAACCTTTTATTTTTCCTTCTTATGGAAACATTGGTCCTCCTCATATTGCTACTTTGAGCCTTCCAAGTCTCACGATTGGATAACCGGTATGGTTGTTTTCCACTCAGGTAATCCCGAATGAAGTTAGTGCTTCAGTCACAAGCACTTCCCCCCAAGAGCATCAACCTCATGTTGATCATTCACCTTCTTCACTAGTAAGGTCTTCTTCGCCTTCTTCTCTTACAATGTCGCCTTTCGTTTCATCTTCTTTGTCGGGTGAAAGTTCTGAAGCTAGTAACCCGGTGAATAAGAAGAAGAAGAAAAGGAAGATTAAGAAGAAGAAAGATAAACAAGGGTCAAAACCTCCAACCACCGTCAAACATGTTGGAAAACAACCAGTTATTGTTAATCATTCCGGGAGTGTTGATGATGTCAAGATCGCCCAAACAACTCATAATCCCAAGTACCCTTGCAGGCTTTGTAAGTGTAGCCATCTTCTTAAGGATTTCCCTAGTCTATCCAAGGTTATAGAAGCATGGTATACACATCCTCGCCAACTGACATCGTTAGCCTCTGAACAACATGTTGACAACCCCCTGTCAACCAGTCATGATACGGTTGGGAAGAAGAAAAGTAGAGCCAAGTTCCTGTGCATGTTATGCAAAGGGAGTCATCTCACTCACCTTTGCCCTTGTATGGATGAAGCCTCTAAATTACTGGAAGACATGACTATTTCACAACCTCAACTTCCAGCTGCTTACTGTAAGATTTCTCTCAACCCTCCAATAGTTGATGGAATTATCACTTCAGTCCCTTCACCAGCCAATCCGATTGATCATGTCATCAATCTGGTCACGTCCTTAGTTGAACCAGTTGACAAAGTGGTTTATCCAATACCATCCTCGATCAATCCCACTCTCCCCTCAGAGAGTGAAACCCAAGAGGTTGATCTGTTTCCACCTGTCGACCCCATTCTCCCCCTGGAGAATGAAACCCAAGTGGTCGATATGATCTCTACATCGTTCGATCTTACTCTCCCACTAGAGAGTAAACCTGATACTGCCCATGTTTTTCTCGTTGATACAGACTTTTCCATGTCAGGGGGTATTCCTCCTTCTCCTATGAGATCCCTCCAAGTAATGAGGCCATCCATTTTGATTTGGGTGTACTAACTGGACCGCGTCTTCCCTCTCACATTCCTTTCCAGATTATAGTATAGGTTTGTGGTCGAGACGTTCCTCAGACACTGATAGATGAAGGTTCGTCTGTTAGTATTTTGTCCTCTATTGCTTGGCAAGCTTTGGGTTGTCCTCCACTTGCACCGGTTACGTAGAATCTATTAGCTTTTAATAGAAGAACCAGTCAACCTTTAGGGACCCTTCCTTAGTTTCCTATAACTTTGGGAGGGAAAATTGTCCTTATTGATGTCATGGTAGTCCAAGACCCCTTGGATTTTGCTTTTCTCCTTGGGCAAGATTATGTCTATGCCATGAAAGCTATTGTGTCTACTCTTTTTCGTGTGATATATTTCCCTCACGATGGACGGGTTGTGACTGTTGATCAACTTTCATTCATTAACCCCACTTGGATTTCCTCCCTGAATGGTTCTTATATGAAAATGGTATCGCCCTCGCCACAGGTCAATTATGTGGCATTGTCGCCCATGGCTTCAACCTCTGATGACTTAGATCCAAAAGTTGACATGGTGATCTCTTCGATAGGGTTGTTAGAGCCTGATCTCTTTACTCCTATCGTGACCCTCGACATGGTGTCCTTCCAGAGTGTGTTTATTCCTTCTAGTGAAGACCTCTTGGAAGCCATGACTAAGTTTTGTCCCTTGACATGGTCTCCTCCCGGAGCATTATTCTCTTGGAATCCATGATCAAGAAGACCCCAAGGATATTTTTTGCATCTCTGAGGCAACCTCGTTAAAAAATTAAACAGAGGTCTTTGAGCATGGTTTTAAAAAAAAATGAAACCACTTTTAAGGATAGTTTTTTGTCTCTGTGGCAACCTCGTTAAAAAATGAAACAGAGGTTATGAGAATAGTTCTTGTTTCTATGTCAAGATCGTTAAAAAATGAAATAGATTTCCCCCTCTCTATTTGAGTCAAGTCCTTCATCTCATATTTGAAGCTTCATTTCATTCTCCTTTGCAGTTGGATGAAACAAAGCTTGGGGGGAATTTTCTTCATGTTGAAGTTTGAGCCACTAGCTTCTTAAGCTGGGGGCTAAGTACCAACCATGCATTGGGAAGTTGCAAGCATAGTTTTCTATGGTTCAAGATTGTGTAAAAATGAAACCACCTACCTCAAGCATAGTTTCCTCTGGTTCAAGATTGTGTAAAAATGAAACCAGGTCCAAGCATAGTTTTGTTTAGTTTTTAAGCTTGTGTAAAAATTAAAATCTATCCCAAGCATAGTTTTGTTTTGTTTTAAATCTTGCGTAAAAATAAAAACAATCCCGAGCTTAGTCTTTGTTTTTTCTCATGCTCATAAATAAATGAGAATGTAACTGAGTATACTTTTATCACTTTTTCGGACTCGTAAAGGTTATACGAAAAAGGAACCCCCTGGAGTCCTCTTTAAGTTCTTTTCAGACTCTCTAAACATGAAAAGATTGTCAAGCGATCTTGTTCTTTTCATGCTCATTAAAGTATTTGAAGAAAATGTTTTTTGAGTGATAGTTTATCTCTTTTTCGATCTCATCAGACTACTTTATGAAAAAGGAACTGAGAGAGTTCTCTTTAAGTGTTTTTCAGACACTCTAAACATGAAAAACCCCCGAGTTTTCTTTCTTTGGACTCGTAAAACAAACATAGAAAGGCCCATATGGGACCGAACCACTCCTTCCTAGGGTTCGTTAAAAATACTATGAGGGACTGATCCGAATGATGAGATTACATTACAAGCAGATGTTACGCTCCTCAAGCTTGCATAAAAATAAAGAGGTACTCGCCAGAAATGGTGGGGGAAAATTTGGGAAAGAATTGTGTCTAAACCTATATTCCATGAAAGAGTTGCTTTTGAACATGACACCCTTTCACTCGCATTGTGTCTAGGATGGAAAATCCACTTGTCTTCTGATCATCCTCCTATAAGATTACAAATTGGTCTGTGATCCCTATTTTTGAGTCAGTGTTTCCAAGACAATTGTCGTGTCGTCAATATGTTCAAAAAGATGTCCAACCTAAAAAGCCTTCTATTGCGTCGGCCATTTCTGCAGTCTTTAAGCCTTCTATTGCGTCGACCATCCCTGAGTCAATCCTGAATCACTTGTTACTCTGATCTACATCAAATCTTGTTACTTGTTTTGTGTCATTGATGTGGGATACATTAAGGCCCTCCTATGACGAGTCTTTTCTTGTCGACTTCAACTCATTATCTAGGAATTAGACTTAGAAACTAATTGGTACCTTGGAACTTGCATGCCTTAATGGCAGGTTTCCTCACTTTCGACAGTGGGTTTTCATTATTGACCCCTGATCAGGAGATTCCGCTGAGTGTTTGACTTCAGCGCATTTATTCAGATTCGTTGGATTGTACTAGTGTACCTTGGGAGTCATTTACATTAATGGGGATTTCCCTCGCACTTGTTAACGGTATACACTAATGACCGGTAATCAAGTGGTTTCTACCATGTTCGACTTCGACACATGTATTCACATGGTTAGATTCGTACTATAGAGTGGTGGAGATGAAGACCCTGGATCTTTTCTGATAGATTCAGGTTGTGTTGGAGTATATTCAGTGTATTGTTGCATAGATCCACATTGTATGTCTGGTGGCTATGTTCAAATTTGAGTCTTTAACACATAGATCCACAGTGTATTTTTGGTGGCTATGTTCATATTTGAGTCATATTGGCATGGATCCACAGTGTATGTTTGGTGGCCATGACCTGTCTTACTTGACATGGATCTTCGCATGTCAGCATTTATGCTTTGAGTCATTTATGCTTTGAGTATGGGAATTCCTACCTCAGTGATGATATATTATTGTACTGTATTTCCTTGTTTGTTGGCAGGTTTCCAATTGACTATTCCTTGTTCCCTACACACACTCGACAAAGTATTTCAGCTATCACTATGTTCTAACTTCATACTTTGGGGGGCTCTCTGTTACACATTATTTTTGTCAACCCTATGACCGTTAATGATGTAAACCTATCTGCTTCCTTCAGAGGGGTCAGTGGCCTGAGTTCCTAAAGAAAGAAGAGAGAAGAACTTTTCCTGAGAAAAGAAGTTGCATTTTCCCTTGTAAAAACCCTGTAAAAAAGGAAGTTAGCAGGTTGCTATATAGGTAGGGTGAGAGAATGCCTGATTCTCATAGGTTGCACCATAGCTAGGGTGCGATATGTTCACATGTTTCTCTATAGGCAGGGTGCGAGAATGCCTACACATGGGAAAAACAAGCGTTTTCTTGAATATTCTAGAAGGAGAAACTTCTATGGTGAGGTGGCATTCGAATGGTTTGGATCTTACTCGCTTTCATGATTTAGTGGGATCATCCTAACCTCCTCACCTTATCCTCTTCAACTTATAAAAGGAGAGGATTTCTCATGGAGAAAGTTAGCTTTGGTCATCTTTGGAGCTTTGGGGATTGTTAGCTTGGTTAGAGTGGCTTTGAGATTTGCTTTGACAAGATAGATTGTGAGTAGTATCAGATATATGCTCTCAAAATTATTGGAGTGAAAGTGTGTGGGGAACGAAGGACAGTTGGAAGGGACCTTATGACATCAAGGCCATGGTTGTAATCTCTCTTTCACATTTAATATGATATAGTAATATGATTCTTTCCTATAAAGCTTGTTGTGTTTTATTGTATGATTCCTTGATCACATACATAGGTTTATATTGAGTTTATGCTATTACTATCACTTTTTTTGGTTGTGTTCTTTTGCAGGTTCATCATTGTATGAGCATTGGAATGGATCTAGGATGGTGATGGTGAGAGGAAGTGGCATTTAAACGGTATGTCACCTATCCCTCTTTAGTTAATAAATTCAATATCTAAAACTTAAGGAAAGAGTCATGTTCTGGTGTGTTTTGTTCTAGATCTAGGTGGATCTAGGGAGATCAGTTAGTGTCCTCACCTACCGATTAGTCTGATAACATACACACTCACTCCAACCAATGTCGTCAGCCTTTGAACAACATGTTGATGACCTCTTGTCAACTAGTCACGATACAGTTGGGAAATTGAAACGTAGAGTCAAGTTCTCGTGTATGATATGAAAAGGGAGTCATCTAACTCACCTTTGCTCTTGTATGGATGAAGCCTTGAAATTCTTGGAAGACATGACTGTTTAACAACCTCAACTTCCATCTTCTTATTGCAAGCTTATTATTGCCCACCTATAGTTTATGGATTGATCATTCTGGTCCCTTCATCGGTCAGTCTAGTTGATCATGTAGTCAGTATGGTCACTTCCTTAGTTGATCTTGTTGACAAAGTGGTCGATCTGATCCCATCTTTGGTCGATCCCACTCTCCCGTTAGAGAGTGAAATCCAAGTGGTCGATCCATTTCCACCTCTTGACCCTATTCTGCCCTTGGAGAATGACACCCAAGTGTTCGATTTAATGCCATTATCAGTCGATCCTGCTCTCTCGCTAGAGAGTAAACCTGATGCTTCCCACATTTTTCTTGTTGATACAAGATCTGCCATGCCAGGGGGAAATCCTCCTTCTCTCATGGAACCCCCTCCAAGTAATGAGGCCATATTTTTTGATTGGGGTGCACTAACTAGACCTCGTATTCCCTCTCACATTCCTTTCAATATTACAGTACAGGTTTGTGTTCGATACATTCCTCAGATGTTGATAGACGAAGGTTTGTACGTTATTATTTTTTCCTCTATTACTTGGAAAGATTTGGGTTATCCTCAGCTTATGTTGGCTACGTAGAGTCTATTTTCTTTTAACAGAAGAACCAGTCACCCTTTAGGAATCCTTCCTCATTTTCCCATAACTTTGGGAGGGAAAACTATCGTTATTGATGTCAGGGTAGTCCAAGACCCCTTGGATTTTGATTTACTCCTTGGGAGAGATTATGTCTATATCATGAAAGATATTGTGTCCACTCTTTTTCATGTGATATATTTCCTGCACGATGGTAGAGTTGTGACTATTGATCAACTTTCATTTGTTGTTCCTGACTCAATTATTTCTCTAAACGGTTCGTATATGCAGTCGGTGTCACCCTTGCCACAGGTCAATTATGTGGCATTATCTCCCATGTATTCAAAATCCGATGAAGATGAGACTCTCGCTGTAAGCTCAGTCTCTTATGACTTATATCCTGTAGTTGACATGGTGATCTCTTAGATAGGGATTTTAGAACTTGATATCCTTACCCCTTTCGCAACCCTCGATGTGTGTTCCTTCTAGAGTGTGTTTCTTCCATCAACTAAAGATCTCTTGGAAGCCATGACCAAATTTTGTCCCTTGACATGGTGTCCTTCCAGATCATTGTCCTCTTGGAAGCCGTGATCAAGATGAGTTTGAGAAAGGTTTTCTAATTTCAAGCTCATTAAAAAATGAAACCAACTGCGAGGATAGTTTTTGTGTCTCTGTAGCAACCTCGCTAAAAAATGAAACATAACTTACGAGCATATTTCTTATTTCTATGTCAAGCTCGTTAAAAAATGAAACAGAGGTTTGGGGATTGAACTTGGATTCTCAAGCATAGTTCCTATTCCTGTGTCAAGCTCATTAAAAATGAAATAATTATTCCCCCCTCTTCGATTGAGTCAAGTACTTTGTTATGTATAGTATTTGAAGCTTCATTTCATCCACCTATGTTGTTGGACGAACCGAAGCTTGGGAGGAAATGCTTTCAGCCTATGGTCTTCATGTTGAAGGTAAGACACTAGTTTCTTAAGCTGGGGGATAAGTACCGACCATCCCTGGATAATGCATTGGGAATTCCAAGCATAGTTTCCTTTGGTTCATGCTTGTGTAAAAATGAAACCAGGTCCAAGCATAGTTTTGACTAGTTTTAAGCTTGTGAAAAAATAAAATCTATCCCAAGCATAGTTTTGTTTTGTTTTTAAATATTGCATAAAAATGAAAACAATCCTGAGCTTAGTCTTTGTTATTTCTCATGCTCATAAATACATGAGAATAGGTTACCGAGCATAGTTCTTTTTCCCATGTCAAGCTCGTTAAAACATGAAACAGATTGTTCCCCCTCTATGTTTGAGTCAAGTCCTTCATCTAGTATTTGAAGCTTCATTTCATTCTCCTTTGGAATTGGATGAAACGAAGCTTGGGGGGAATTTTCTTCCAGCCTCTGGAATTCATGCTAAAGTTGAGCCGCTGTCTCCTTGAGCTAGGGGATAGGTACCAACCATGCATTGGGAAGTCGCAAGCATAGATTTTACTTTGGTTCAAGCTTGTGTAAAAATGAAACCACCTACCTCAAGCATGGTTTTCTGATTTCAAACTCATTAAAAAATGAAACCAGTTATGAGGATATTTCTTGCATCTCTGTGGAAACCTCGTTAAAAAATGAAACAAAGGTTATGAGGATAGTTCTTGTTTTTGTGTCAAGCTCGTTAAAAAATGAAACAGTGGTCGGGGATTGAACCTGGATTCTCGAGCATAGTTATTGTTCCTATGTCAAGCTCATTAAAAAATGAAATATTTTCCCCCCTCTTCGATTGAGTCAAGTACTTCATTATTTGTAGTATTTGAAGCTTCTTTTCATACTCTTGTGTCGTTGGACGAACCAAATCTTGGGGGGAAATGATTTCAGCCTATGGAATTCATGCTAAAGTTAAAGACGCTAGTTTCTTTAGTTCAATATTGTGTAAAAATGAAACCAGGTCCAAGCATAGTTTTGGCTAGTTTTAAGCATGGGTAAGAATAAAATCTATCCCAAGCATAGTTTTGTTTTGTTTTAAGCCTGCGTAAACAATGAAAAAAATCCCGATCTCAGTCTTTGTTCTTTCTCATGCTCATAAACACCTAAGAATGCAACTGAGTAAACTTTTATCACTTTTTAGGCCTCATAAAGGTTATAAAAAAAAGGAACCCCTTGGAGTTCCCTTTAATCTCTTTTCAGACTCTCTAAACATGAAAATATTGTTGAGTGACCTTGTTCTTTTCACACTCGTAAAATTATTTGAAGAAAATGTTTGATGGGTGATAGTTTATCACTTTTTCGATCTCATTAAACTAATTTATGAAAAAGGAACTGAGAGAGTTCTCTTTAAGTGTTTTTTAGACTCTCTAAATATGAAAAACCCCCGAGTTTTCTCTCTTTGGACTCGTTAAAAAAACATCGAAAGACCTATATGGAATGAAACCACTCCTTCTTAGGGTTTGTTAAACATACTCTGATAGACTCATCCAAAGGATGATCTTACATCAACAAGTATATGTTATCCTCCTCAAGCTTGCGTAAAAATAAGGAGGTACTCACCAGAAATGGTGGGGGAAAAATTTGGGAAAGAAATGTGTCTCTATATTTGTGTTAGTAGCATTAGTAGTCACTCTTGAACATGACACCCCCTTCATCATTGAATCTGGGTTGGGGAATTCATTTGTCTCTCGTTTTACCTTCTGCAAGTTCATATCTTGGGTCTTCTTTGAGTCAATGCTGCCAAGACCATTGTCATGTCGTTCATATGTTCAAGAGAATTCCAACACTACACAAGCCTTCTATCGAGTCGACCATCTATAGTTATCAATTCTTACCATGTTGGTCTTCCCTCTATCAGTTTCAAATCATTTTCGTACTTTGATATACCTCAAATCTGTTACTTGTTTCATGCCATTGATGGGGGATACATCAAGGCGCTCCTGTGACGAGTCTTTTCCTATTGACTTCAACTCATTAGCTAGGAATTAGAATTAGAAACCATTTATTACCTTAGAACCTGCATGCCTCAATCGCAGGTTTCTTCACTTTCGACAGTGGGTTCACATCATTGACCCCTGATTGAGAGATTCTATCGAGTGCTCGACTTCAGCTCATTTATTCACATTCGTTGGATTGTACTAAGGTACCTTGGGAGTCATTGACATCAATGGTGATTTCCCTCGCACTTGTTAACGGTTTTCATCAATGGTCGGTAATCAAGTGGTTTCTACCATGTTCGACTTCAACACCTATAATCGCATGGCTAGATTCATACTTACAGACGATGGGATTGAAGACCCTGGATCTCATTATTTCAGTCCAGGTTGCGATGGAATATTTATGATTTGTATTGACACATAAATCCACTTTGTATGTCTTGTGGCTATGTCTAAATTTGAGTTTTTCTATGAGCATAGATCCACAGTGTATTCCTGGTGGCTATGTAGAATCTTGGTGACATGGATCCATAGTGTATGATTGGTGGCCATGACTGACATTTATGATTTAAATCACTTGTAGTCTGAGCATGGGAATGCCTACCTCAGAAATGGTATAATATTGCGCATATGCTTGGTTGTTTGTAGGTTTCCAATTAGTGTGCTCCTTGTTTCTGACACACACACATATTCCACAAATTATTTCGACTATCATGAGTTCCATCCCCATAATTTGGGGGGAATTCTGTTACACATTATTTTAGTCTAGCATGTGTTCAGGATTCCAAAAGAACCTTTCTTCATGAGAAAAGTGACTAGATCCCTCTTCCACAAAACTTGTTTTTAGAAGGCCACCACAGGACAACCATAAGGTATAGTACAAAAATGCTTGATCCCCATAGGATGTCATGAAACTAGATTGTGACATTTCCATAGGTTGCACTATATCCAAGGTATGGCAGCATTTAAAGACTAATAAAAGGTCGAAGTTTACGAAAGTTATAAAAGGGATCTTCTAGAATATGAGGTGGTGTTTGTATGGTTGGGATCCTACTCGCTTCTTTGATTTGGTGGGATCATCGTAATCTCTATAACCATCTCTCTTTATCCTATATAATGATGGATTTATCATGGAAAAGTTTAAGCAAGCAAGCAAGAACAAGCAAGGAATTAATGAAGGAATAGGCTGAGAATTATGTGAGGGATTCTATTTCAATTGATACTTGAGGTCTTCATCTATCCATCAAGATATTGTGGATCCTCTTCATGCAAGTTTGGAGAAAGTGTGTGTGTTGGAGCAAAGGGCCACCAAAAGGGAACCTTGCAACATCAAGGTTGTTTGGTTGTATCTTCCACTTTTACTTAATATAATATAGTATCATGTTTCTTTCCCATAAAATCATTCTCATTTTATTACATGACTCCTTGATCACATGTGTAAGTTTTCATTGAATATACTATTGTTTCTTTTACTTTGGTTGGTTTGTGTTTCATTGCAGATCCAATATCACAAGAGCACCGAAGTGGAGCAAGGACAACAAAAACATAAGGAAGAGATATTCAAAGGTATGTCACTCATCTCTTGTTTGATAGTAAATTCAATGATTAAAGCTTAGGGAAAGTGTCATGTCCTGTTCTAGATCTAGGTGGATCTAGGGAGATCAATTTATGTCTGCATTCACCGATTTATCCAATAGCACAAGGCCAAATATTTCTTCTACAAAATGTTCCACCATGTAGTGGTGCCTGTTCATATAGCTTTATATGGTTTCCACCCCCTCGAATTTCAGATAGAATCATGGGAAATATGGGCAAAATAACAGATTGGTTCATAGACCGAAATTTCTCTTACGTTAGGGTTTTCATATGCTCAGTCCCTCCCCATGATTTCTCGAGGTTTTTAAAAGACTAGCTAGTATGTTGAGAAGTAGGTTATCAAACAATGACATGGGGCATCAACAAGGAGATGAGAGTAGCCCCAAAAAAGGTATGGCCTACTTTTCCTCTCCAGGTTGGTATGTTTTCATTATTAGACTTTGGTCACTCCAAATTTGAGGTTGCAGCCTTGTAGGATGTCAAGTTGGTCGACATCGAATTTAAAAGGCATGATCCACACAAAATCATGGAAAACCACCTGGCCTAATACAACCTAAAGAGATATGTGCATGAAAACTCCCCACATGATGAAATATTTAGGGGAGTCAGGTATTATGAGGAAGTATTGAATAGATTCCAAACATTGGCCCCAGATCAACAAGCCATTTTCTTCAGTTTTCAAAGACACAGAAGAAACAACTTTTCGAAAGTATTACAGGAGAATCGGTAGCCACTTCGGCTACACAGGAAACTGTACCTCTGGGTTTTGAACCAGGGTTCTCTGGAAAACAATATTATGAGGAAAACCCAAAGAGTACCAAAATTTTAATGCAGGAATTGGAAGCTTCATTATCAAGTCCATTAGGCCCTCAAGAAATGACTCATATCGAAGCTTTCCTAAAGCAAGGGCATGATACATATCCTTCTACACCAACCGCATTTGTTTCCCATACTATTGAGAAACAACCATCTACGAAGATGGGTACCCATATTATTTCATTGATACTGTTGCAGTCAAGTTTCAGAAATCCTATTTCTGAAGTCGTTTTTATAGGTGATATCACCCCAGCTTAGCTCGAAGAGATGCCTCCTTCGAACTTATTATTCAGAAAGAAAAGGAGGGCCATTTTCAAACTAGAAACACATCATAAATATGGAGCAATAGTCAAAAGGAAAATAATGATGTACGATGAACAAAACCGACATGATACAAAATTTGCAAAGGAGGTTGCAGTTTTGTTAGGCTCTTTCACCACTAATAATCAATGGTTTGTGGAAAATTTGGAAGAACAACTGCAACAAAAGAGCCTATTGGTAGAGAAAATCCAAAAGTAAATAAACACAACTGAGTAGACTATCTAGAATAGAATGAGTTGAGATTTCGAGTAGATTAGAGAAAATGATAAACAACAAATTCAACAACTCCGGGCCAACTTTGATGAGCTCCAAAGGAATTCATATTTTAGTCAAGGAATGATCACCCAACATGCTAAACTAATAAAACAATTGCAAGCCAAGTGGGATTTTACCAAAGGTACATCAGTGGATATTTCATCTTTCCAGACTCAAGCAATGGAAATAAATGAAAATTTGGAAAAGGCCCAGCTGGATATTTTTATGAAGGTTGATGCCATCTAGAATTACTACCAGGTAGTATATCTTTCCCTGAAAGACATCTACATCAAAGAAAGAGAAGATCGCTCAGCTCGAGTTAAGTTTCAAGAGGCTGTCTTATTGGTACCATGGGAATATGTCTCAGATGTTCCTCGACTTTCTCTTTCTGAACAAATAAGAGGTGATTTGGCTTTAAAGTCATGGGAAACAAATATAGCAGAAAGCAAGAGACTTTTCAGAGAGGTAAATGAATCTTGTCTAGAAGCATTGTCATCACTAGACAAAGGAATAATTGATTTTGAAGGAAACACTATATCCAAATCTCTGGGTCAAATTGATATAGCAAAGAACCAGTATAATTCTAGAACAAGCAAAGAATAAGCTCTGACCACCTTTCAGAAAATGAACCAGATCAATCTCCTTCAAATAAATAAATGGATAGTAAACCCAAGCTTTCAATTATAGGTCATATCTTAAGGAGCGAAAAGGATACAAGAAAAGTTTCCTCAGGTAGAGAGAAATTTATACACTTTCGAGGAAAATGAAGAAATTGAGCCTTCAAGGTTGGTGGTGAAATTAGTGAGTAAATGCATCCAATCTATTTAATATGGGAAAACAAGCACATCTGGAAGCAAGTAAGAAAGTTTCATTGCATTACTAGATATAGCTGAGGGACATACGACAACAAACAAAGAACGTCTAAAATATTGTGCCAAAGTATCAAGAATATCAGATGACAGATAGGTCTGGCCTAAAAGGAATGAGAAAAGAGGAAGCATTTCATCCATCAAATGAAGAGATTGCGAACGAAGCTCATTGTTTTCTATGTTCTATTTTCTTATCTCAAATAATTGCTATTTTAAATTATGAGAAGTCCAACCATTTTGAGTTGTGAAAGTTTTGTATAAATACATAGATTGAAGATCTATTAAGGGTTACTTCTTGCCGATTGTAATAGAGAAAACTCTCCTTATTGAGTATTAATACAAGTGCATACAAAGATTCCAAATTTTGTTAGTTTGGGTTATCTGTTTCTTTTGCTTTTCCACATCTCAATATTTTTTTATGCATTCCTTGATAAATGTTTTATTTCAATTTAGTACAACAACTACTATAATCGTATTTCATCAATAATTTGTTAAGTAAACTATTTTTCCTCTACATTTACTGTGAGTAAATCAAGACCTGATAACTGTGTGGATTATTGTATCTTATACTTCATTCAAGGTTACACGATCGATTTTCTTCTACTGCAACAAGGTGAGACTCTTCAACAATTGATGCCTTTCTTTGTTTAACAATTTTGTAGTTTTCTCTCACATCATTCGATATTACAATTTTGACTCTGACACGAAATACGACCTCTGTGCTTCCATATTGTTAATTTCATTTAAGGATTTTTTCTCATATAACTAAGGTAGAAAAAGAACTTTAAAAAAACACTCTCATGAACTTTCCTGATGCCAGACATTATTCTTTGAGCCTTAATTTTAATCTCAGGACCAACACAAAGAAACTCTTCAATCAGTGCTAACTTGTTTGCAAGTGACACAACCTAAAGTTAGACTTCTTCAAACTCTACCCCAACTATTGAATGATGAAATCATAGATCTCAAAAATCAACAGCCAATGAAGTGTTTCGAACTAGTTTTTGTTCAACACAACCCTCTCTATGATGATGAGGATGATGATGATGATGATGATGATGATCAACAGTTAGTGAAGGAGAAACTGAGTAATACAACTCCATATGCATACGAAGATGAAGTTATTTTTGAACCTTCATTTCAAGAGTTTTCTTTTGAGTTTAGTTAAGAAAACCTTTCAATGTTGCAACAACATGTTGTAAATCCACTTCCATAGATTTCAAAGAAACAGGTTCATAATACTCTTTCCAATCCCATCATTAGAACTTGGGAAGAAATAATTTACAACAAGAATAGAAAAAGACTTTGATATGACAAGGAAGTTACCTTTCATATTCCTGATTATTCCAGACCAATCAAGTTCCAAAGTGCTGGATTCTTTCACGAAATCTCAACTTCACCTGTTCCAATTCAACATCAGAATGATAGATGCCAACATTGTAATTGAGTTGGTCATATGGAGAATCATTGTTTTGATCTCCATCCTTGCCAACATTGTGGCAAGCATAACCATTCTTCAAACATATGTTGAACACTGAAGAAACCTGCAAGATTGAAGATTCACTATGAGTGGATTGATCCTTGGAAATGACCATCAACAACCAAGCGATTATATAAGTCTTATCAAAGAATTAAATCTCGATTAAATACCAATATTATAGCACATAACATTTTTTACCTCACATAATTGGTCCCCTTATGGGGTAGATTTCGAGCATGGCCCTCATTGGATGAGATAACATGTGGTTGTTTCCACATACCCACTTTGTTTTGTACTCAAATGGAACAAGTATGGTACTCTCTTGAACCTAGAAGGAGGGAGTACAATGATGTAACTCTTATGTACCTTAAGGAGGGGAGTTAAAAATTCCAGTGACGATGGTTCATGAAACCACTTTTGGTCTCTCCTTTTAGCTGACAAAGGGGGGAATTGATGATGGAATTGAAGATGGTTGTCAAACCAAAAGTTTCGACAACAACAAACATGAAATATGCCAGATGGGATTGCAATTTTCCAAATGGGTAATTGTGGTCTGTAGATGATAGACTTTAGAAGAATTATGGTTCAATAAGTTAAGTTGAATCATACATAATTTGGATGTTGATTTTGATTTTGAGAGCAATGATGTGGACATTTGGTTCACATGGATGCACAAGAGGATCCTTCTACATTGCATATTGGCATTTGATTGAGTTGTCAGGAATTTTTAGGGACATGGCAGACTAGAAGTTGATTCACTTCTCTCGGTTTTCTCTCATCAAATTGGAGTTTACATTAAGTGAACAAATTGCACACATCCTAGCTCACATTATTACATAGTGAGATTTTCTATATATGGAGTACTTTGGAAGGATTATGGTTCAAGGAATTTCAATTGAATCATACACAGTATACATTGGGATGCTGTTGGAAACCTAAAAGTGTAAAAACTGGTTAGTGGTCATCCAAAAACCATCAAATACATGGTATAAATTGATCAGTGGTTATCTTAAACCACAAATTCAGAGAGCACTTTCAGTGATACACTGATAGTAGAGTGGTGATACTACATGTTCACCAATTAGCAAAATATATTAGATTATTCTAGCTCAAATACTTGGAAAAGTGATCGAATTGTCAATAAATCAAGGAATGTTCAGATATTGCAGATGTTCACTTCCACATCTTAGCTCTCTTCCATTTCATTTCAAATGAACAAATTCAACATCCAGATTGGTGGTTTTTCAGGAAGTTCTTCATTGAGTCTCAACACAGGAGTTTCAGTATGAAGACTTGGAATTGATACCATTTTATGATTAGTTTCTAGTATTATTGATCAGACTTGTGATTGAGAGGGGGATTGTTATCCTATGGCTTACCTTAACCAATCACTAAGTCTAAATTGTCACCTATATTTGTATTATTCATTTAGGATATTAGTAATATATCCTCAAGTGATGACTAATGATTTAGTTAAGATTTCCTAGCCTAGTCATCATGCATGATTTTAGGATCTATAGAAAATCTCTCTATGAGGTGGCATCACCCATTGTAATATAAATATGTAATATTGGTGTCAATACATGAGAGTTGGCTAGTGAGCTTTTTCCGTCATGTTGTTGTTCTTGTTTATATTTTATCAATTGGTATCATAGCTTATTTGTTTTATCATAAGACTATCAAGTGCACCAGAACATGCAAACTTCTCTTTTCTATTTGAAATAGAGCCTACAAAATTTATAGAAGCTAGAAAATACAAGAATTCGATTGATTCCATTGGCGAAGAGATGAATCAAATTGAGAAGAATGAGACATGGGAACTTGTTTTGAGACCAATAGATAAAAATGTGATTGGCACCAAGTGGGTTTTTAGGAACAAGTTGACTGAATATGGAAAAGTAGTAAGAAATAAATCAATATTGGTTTGTAAAGGATATGCTCAAGATGAAGGTATTGATTTCAAAGAAACATTTTCCCCAGTTGCAAGACTAGAAGTTTTTAGAATGATTTTTTTATTTGTGTGTTTCAAGAAATTCAAAGTCTATCAAATGTATGCCAAACATTTATTTCTCATTGGAAATTTAGAGGAAGAAGGATACATTAAATATCCAAAAGGATTCTTGTTATCATAAAATAAGGATCATGCATGTGAAGAAATCACTCTATGGGCTAAAACAAGCTCCTAGAGCTTGGTATTCAAGACTTGACAAATATCTGCAACAACAAGGATTCGAAAAGGGAATTGTTGATAGTAATATATACATAAATACAATAGGATAAAATCAATTGATTGTTGTGGTTCATGTAGATGACATCATTTTTGGAGGAAATATGAACAATGTGAAAATAATTTGCAATATAAATGCAAAAGGAAATTGAGATGTCTATGCCTGGTGAATTGTGATTCTTTCTTGGTTTATAGATTTCTCAATTTGACAAAGGCATATTCATTTCACAAACCAAGTATATCAAGAAAATGTTGAAGAAGTTATAATGGAATATCATGCACTAGTCAACACAACCATGGTCACATGTTGTAAATTGAGAAAAATTATGAATCTCTGGAATAAAATAAAGCATTACACAAGTCAATGATTGTAATCCTACTATATATGATAGCATGAATCGTGGACACTATGGAAGCAGTAGGATTGGTTGCATGGTTTCAAGATGCACCAAAATAAACGCATGTGCAAGCAGTGAAAATAATATTCAGATTTCTAAAGGGAACCTTGGATTCTGGCTTGTGTTACTCAATAGGTGAATATTTTACTCTAACATCATATACAAATGTGGATTGGGTAGGAAGTGTTGATGATAGAAAAAGTACAAGTGGAGGAGCATTCTTTCTGGGAAACAATCTAGTGTCATAGTTGAGCAAGAAACAATCTTAATTTTCTCTATCCATAGTAGAGGCCGAGTATATAGCAATAGAAACATATTGCACACAATTTATTTGGATGAAGTAGACTTTGAAATATATTAAAATAGAATATGACCAACCAATATCAATAATTTGATACAATAGAAGTGTAATAAATGTTTCAAAGAATCCTATTATGCACTAAAAAGAAAACATATTGCAATCAAGTATTACTTATTAAGAGAACAAGTAGTTGAACATAAAGTCAAGTTGAAATATATTTTCATCAAAGAACATATTGTAAATATTTTCATAAAACCCCTTTCCGAAAGAGACATTTGAATATATTAGGTAGAAATTGGGAGTAGTATCCATCTGATCAGTAAGTTCTTATAGAGAAGCAAAAACTCAGGGGGGAGCATCCCTTTTCCATTTATGTCAAAGGAGAAGAGTTATAGATAGGGGGATAACTATGTGTTTTGTTGCAGGATTTCCATCAATGACTAAGGGGGAGATTGTTGGAATTATTGTCATTGATTTCAAAGGATTAATGATTTCATTGATGTCATATTATAACATCACAATACAAAAAACATTTCCAAGATTGATTTATATATATAGGTCTACAAGTATATTAAAAAAGGGGTGCAAGTGAAAAAGTCAAAAGTGAAATGGTGGTTTCAAACCAATGGGTTTGGTTTATTTTCCCAGGGTTTGGGGAATTTTCTCATGGCATTGAGAATTAATTATTTAACTAAGGGACATGTCTCTTCAGGAAGGGTCATGCAAAAGTATAAAAACAGAAAGCATTGAGAGAAAGTAAGTGTGTGAAAAATGGATTAACAAAGATTGAATTGTGCAATTTTCATGTCATCTTGGAATTTCAGACCTTGAAATTTGTAAGAGAGAGAGAGGATAGAAATTGATGTACATGTGGTACCGATTTCATATTCTTTTTTTCTATACTTTCATAGATATTCCCCATCAAAGTTAGGATTCCTGAATGCTACTGAAACTAGTTTCAAATAGGTCATCTTGGTACTTTTTATGTAACTTTATTTTCTGGGATGTTTCAGACCTTGAAACTTTTTAGAGACAAAACATAGATACTGGTGTACATGTGGTATAAATTTCAGGTGATGTTTCTCTATAATTTTGGAGATGTGGCCTTTGGATGTTAGGGTTCATGAATTCTCCTGGAATCCATTTCAAACAGGTCAGCTTGGCACTTTTTCTATAATGTATTTTATGGAATGTTTCAGACCTTGAAAATTTTTAGAGATAGAGGAGAGGTATTGATGGACATGTCGTAAAAATTTTAGATGTTGGTGCGCTATACTATCAGATATATGCCTTGTGGAAGTTAGGGTTGTTAAATTCTCCTTAAATTAGTTTCAAATAGGCCATATTGGCACTTTATCTATAATTTATTTTATGGGATGTTTCATACCTTGGAAGTTTGCAGAGAAAGAGGAGATATGTTGGGGTACATGTACAAATTTCAGATGTTGGTTTTCTTTACTTTCTGAGATATGTTTTGTGGAAGTTAGGGTTTCTATGTGGTCCTAAGATCACTTTCAAATTGGCCAACTTGTAATTTTCACTATAACGTATTTCTTGGGACTCTTCAGACCTAGAAAATTTTAGAGAATAGAGGAGAGATACATAAGTACCTCAAGAATTAATTTCAATATCAGATTTTCAAAATTGGATACATGGAATTGTTAGGAAAAATAATTCTATGTTAAACCTAATAGAAGAGAATAAGACATATTCCAACAAGAAAGTAAATGACAAATAAATCACACAGTACACAGAGATTTTACCCTAGAAAACCAACATTCCTTGATCATGTTCCTCTCTTGTTTTATTATTCATTTAGAATAAAGGGTTACATGAATAACCTTGGTCTACACCTAAGACACAATCACTATCATACCCTCTTACTTTACACAAGAACAACCTTGCAACCAGTCTGACTTACATCTACATGAATAAAAACCTCTAACAAATTTATCTAACTATATATATATTTTTTTAAGTATTACACCATGCCATATTTATAGGATTTATAGTATGTAAAACCCTAAATCACAGAACCCAAAAATGGTTATAGAGCCACATAGATCATTGGCTACAAATTCTGTAAATATAGATATTATTTTATAGTTGACTACCATTCAGATTACTAGTCAACCTCCATTTAGTGTTCAGTTAGTTTCCACAAAACCACATGATGACCTCTTGTCGCTTGACCTCTCAAATTATTGTCAATCATTTTGACTTCAAACTTTCCCAATTGATCACTTCGACCTTAGACTTTCACTACAAATAATATAACAACCCAACATTCTTTCACTTGTTTTATTATTTTCTGAAATAGGAGAACCTAAAATTTTGTTCATAGACCCAGGGTAACAATGCCCATTGCCTCTCTACATCAAGAGAAATTCACAACACTAGAAGACTTGGTCAAATATTCTACTATGTTTTCCAACCTATCTACTTTCTTCAAGAACACCTTGTTTCTTTCCACCATGTCTCTCATGAAATGGTATTGTACATTTATATGCTTCATCCTCAAAAGGTATTATGAGGTTTTTTCTAGAAATATTGTGCTTTAACTATCACAATTTATCTTCATATCTCTCTAGTCAAACCCAATCCGTAAACACAACCGTTGCAACCATACTACTTCTTTGATTCCATGAGTTGCTTCCATGTATTCAACTTCTATTATCAACAAAGATACAACCACTTGTCATTTACTCATCCATCTAATTTCTACACTAAACATATTGGACACATAGCCATTGGTCGACCTTCGTTGATCCTGATATCCATCCTAGTGGGTGTCAAAAAACACATGTAATTCTTCTTTCCTGTAATCTTCAGGATTCCCTTGGTAGAATATAGCATAATATTTTGTGCCACACAAATACCTGAATACTCTTTTGATAGTTTTCCAATGCTCTTTCCCAGGTGTCGACATGTATCAAATCAATACTCCCATTGCATGAGAAATGTTTGGTTGAGTGCTTACCATCACATACATTAAACTACCAATATCACTTGCATAGGGAACACATGCCATCTCCTTTATTTCTTTTCATGTCTTTGGACATTCCTCAACAATTATGTTTTCTCCCATAGGACTTGGCACCTTAAGAAGTTTGCAATCCTGCATGTTGAAACACTTTAATATTGTTTCAATGTACTTCCTCTAGTTAAACCAAATATTTCTAAATTCCTGATCTCTGATGATGTTTGTCTCCAAGATGAAGTTTTCTGCATCGATATCCTTCATGTCGAACTTGGGGGATACATACTTCTTCACCTATTTATTGTGTCCATGTTGTTTTTGACCAACAACATGTTTCCGACATACAATGCTACATATAAGAAACATCCACCTTCTTGATTGGAAACACATAATGATCAACCTTTCTTCTCTCAAATCCAAAATTGAGGATGTACATGTCAAAAATTTTATATCACGCCCCTGGTTATTTCTTTAGACCATTAAGGGATCTTTTCAATTTTCACTCTAACTCTTTGTTTCCTTTTACTGCAAATACTTCAGGATGTTTCGTGTGGATTTATTCTTCTAGGTCCCCATGTAGGAATGTTGTCTTCACATACATTTTCTATATTTCAATATCAAATGTTATAACTAGAGACATTAGTACTCTAATGGAATTTAATTTTTCAACAGGGGAAAAAAACCTCATCAAAGTCAATTCCTTTGACTTGGGAATATCCTTTCACTACTATTCAAGATTTGAATTTCTCAACTTGACTTGTTGCATTCATCTTTTTTTGAACACCCACTTGCTACTGTTTGAATTTCTTCCACTAGGTAATTCAACCAAATCCCACATCTCATTTTTATGCAAGGATTCCATCTCTTCGACCATAGTGTCCTTCCATATTATACCCTATAGTGAGTCGACTACCTCCCTGACTAACTTGGGATCCTCGTCAGTGCCAGTTAACATAAATGAAGAATGAAAATCGAGAAAAATATATCTTTTGACTGGTTTTGTTATTCGTTTAGACCTCCTTACAACATCTATTCCACCTCTTTATCTAATTCAGTTGACTCATATGAATCATCCTCTTCATTCCTTAGTTCAAACCTCACCTTTCTATTTTAACCACTTCAAACTCAGACGTTTCTTCGAATTATATGAAGACCACATCTCGACAATACATTTTTTGCCTTGATGCATGATCCCATAGCTTATATCGTTTCATTCCTTCCTTGTATCCAATGAAAATACACTTGACTTCCTTCTTGTTTAGCTTTCTCCTCTTTTCCTTGGGAACATGCACAAATGCATCACAACCAAATAATTTGATATGTGAAAGTGAAGGATTCTTTCCAAACCATACTTCATATGGATTAATGTCGGTTAGAATCGACGAAGGAGGCATATTTACTAGGTATTTTGTAGTGTCAATTGCCTCTGCCCAGAATTCGTGTGCAAGCCCAACACCACTAAACATGCTCCTTTCCTTGTCTATCATTGTTCTATTAATTCTCTTTGAAATAAATTTTTCAATGGGGTATATGGTGTGGTTTTTGGGCGTTCTATGCCACATTTCTTGCAGAACTATTCAAAATAATTTCCACAAAATTCACCACCATTGTTAGTTATCAACACTTAGATCTTCTTATCTGTCTAGTTTTCCACAACATATTTAAACTCTTTGAATTTCTAAAACACCTCTGATTTCTTCCTCAAGAAATATATCCATGTCTTCCTAGAAAAATCATCTATGAAGGAGATATAATATAGGGATCCACCAAGTGAAGGTACTGTTACAGGACCAAACACATCACTATGAACCAATTTTAGAATCCCCTTTACCCTTGTCACTCCTTATGGAAACTTAACCTGATTTTGTTTTTCATATATACAATGTTCACAAAAATCAACTTCTAAATGAGATTTAGGAAAACCTTCTACCATACCTTTTTTATGCATGGATCGAAGTATTTTTTCTCCAATGTGTCCCATCCTCTCGTGCCATAACATGGTTGGGTTGAATTGATGATGCACTATCGAGTCAATTTGAATTGACTCAACTCGAGCTGAGTCGATTCAAATTAAAGAACAACAATTTCATTGCATCTATTTGAGTCAACATTCCCTAACAACTTGTGTAGGGTTCCAATCCGAGCTCCTTTCATTAAGAACATCACAACCCTAACCATTTTGCATGTATCCTTCTAAAATAGAGCGTGCAATCCTACATCACTCATATATCTAATATATATCATGTTTCTTGCCAAACCAGAAATATGTATCAAACTTGGAAGGGTACTAATTCTCCCATCTTGTAGTATCAGTCGAACGCTTCCCCATCCAATAATTTTGGTTGTCGAGTCATCCCCCAATAACAAATATCCCCCTTAATATTTATTATATTCATAGAACCATTCTTTGTGAGGTTTCATATGAAAGGACACTCCCATGTCAATCAACCAAACATCCTAATCCAACTGTGTGTTGGTCAATTCTAGATACACATCTTATCCTTTATCTGGAGTAGTCTTTCTCTTAGTAAATTTCTTCTCATTGGATCTTGTAATGACTTCTATCACCTTGAACTTTACAGCATTTCCAACAATATTCTTTCCGACTGAACTAAGTATTTAGATCTACCCTTCGAATTAGAATTTATACTAGAGAATTCTCCTTTATCTCTATCAACCAATCTACCTCTCACCATTAAGGAATATTTGGTCGATCCTTCCATGTTATTCCATCTCATTTCTTATGATAATAGAGATTCAACCACATATTCAAGTGATAATCTGGTTGAATTACTCCCTATATCCATGACTAAGCTATCTCAAGAGTCCAGAATAGAATATAATAGGCTATTACATTTCTCCTCCTCATTGATTTTGATATCTACAAAAGATAACTGGCTTATTACAATATTGAATGCATTCAAATGCTCAGTTAAAAAACTACCATCACTCATCCTCATAAGATACAATTTATTTCCAAGGAACAACTTATTTACCATGGATTTTTACTAGTACAAACTTCCCAACTTGTCCCACAGTTTCTTGGCCCTGTATCCACTTGATTCATTCAACAAAACCGAATCTTGAAGACAAATTTGAATCATACTCCTTGCCCTTCTTTCTTGTTTCTCTCATTATTCCCTCGACATACCCATCATAATGGTATCTATATAGATTAATGCCCATTGTTCTCGATTGACAAAGAGATGTTCAATTTTAAGCTTCCAAAGCTAAAAATTCTAGCCATTGAATTTTTCGATCTCTATCCTCAAACTATTTTCCATTCTCTCAAGTGTAACTTTAAATATCTTTGACTTACAACTCTTTCTATATCTAGAGTTTATCTTAGATCCAATATCTAGGAAACTTAGCTCTGATACCACATGTTAGGAAATAAACTTTCACACTAAACCTTATAAAATATAAGAATAATAGTTCAATAAGAAAGTAAATGACAAATCAATCACACATTACACATAGATGTTACCCTAGAAACACAAACGAGAAAACTATCATTCCTTGAGTGTCTTGTTCTCTTGTTGTCTTATTAATTTAGAATAAAGGGTTGAATCACTAACCTTGGTCTAAACCTAAGACACAATCACCATCATACCCTCTTTCTTTAGACAAGAACAACCCTACAACCAATCTGGATTACGTCTACACAATGACCAACCTCTAATATATATATATATATATATATTAGTATTACAACATGCTATATTTATATGCTTTACATTGGGTAAAACCATAAATCATGGTGTAAAAAATGGTTATAGATCCACATAGATCAATGGCTACAAATCTTGTGAATCTCAAGATTCTGTTACAGTCAACTACTAGTGATATTACTAGTCGACTACTAGTTGGCCTCCATTCGGTCTTTATTTAGTTTCCACATGACCTCCTAATGACCTCTTGTCGGTTGACCACTCAAATTATTTTCTATCACCTTGACTTCAACCTTTCTTGGATGATCACTTCGACCTTCGAATTTCACTGCAAAGAATATAAAAAACCAACAAGCATGTTGTACAAGTTAATTCTTGGGAAGAGGCCTAAAACAACAAACTTTGAAAAAGTTACCATTTGGAAATTCAAATTTTGGTAAGACTTGATAAAGGTAGGAGTAGTGAGTAGAAGTGGTGAAGGAATAAGGTGTGAGTATATCAGTGAAGAAAGAAGAAACAAGCAAGCCTTGTGAAGGCATAAGTATCAAGAAAACTCAATGAAGGATGGTGCAACTCACACAAAGATATTGGTGTATGTTTCTAAGTTGGTGCTTAGAAATGGGGATTTATGTCTCTAGTAGATTGGTGTCTATGAATATCTATATGAGTAGGTTGGTGTTTCCCAAAAAACTATATTGGTGTCTCTTGCTAAGTTGGTGCTTAGCAATGGAGATTGGTGTCTCCAATATATTAGTGTCTATGAATATTTGTAAGATTAGGTTGGTGCCTAATAGGATTTGTACCAGGGGGGATTGGTGTCTCTAGTTGGTTGGTGCCTACAAATATTTGTAACAGTATGTTGGTTCCTACAAATAATTTTAACGATATTTTTTGTGGTTTTCTCCTGAAATGGATTCCACTTAAATCTTGTGTTCGATGTTCCATTAGTTAATAGATATCTTATGTTATTGTTTTCTTACGGTTTATGAATGATTAGAAAAGTAGAAATTTGTCTTATAATGATTCACCCCCCCTCTCAGTATAACTATGTTCTAAACAATTTTCAAAGGGAAAGTATTGCACTAAACAAATAACAAGGATACAAAGTTTTATAAAAATCATTTTGTATTTTATTAAGTAAGATGGCGGCCATTATGATTGGTCATTTTGTGCATGAATATAATGGCTATTATGAATCAATTTTTAAACAATTAAATAATTACGATTGGAAGGTGACACAAAAAAATATGGGATTGTTTGAGTTGAGTTGATCAATTGTAGTTGAAATGTCTTGATTCAAAGTTAAAACACTCTTGTTATTAATGTTATAAATAATTACCTTTACCAAGATCACCAATCTATAATTGATGGCGATATTGTTCCACTCTGTCAAATTGATTGAGTTGTTGTTTATGCAACAATTTTCAAATTATAACATATTTTTCATGCGATATGGTTGTTTATGCATAAGTTTCAAATTGTGCAATAGATTGGTAAATGTTTTGTGATGTAATGGTTGAAAAATCACAAAATATAAGAATGGTATTGTTATTATGAGGATTTATCTTGCATGTAGAAAGTAGTCGCCCCATAATTCATCATTACATGGTATATTATGGATGGATTATGTATGAAGAATCTTAATTTGTCCCAAAACGTAGGAAATATCATACATTTTCCAAGATTTTGTTGATGGATGTAACCTTTTCCTTAAAATTTGTGCATAGGGAACTAGAATAGGGCCAAAACACACACACATCCCGTTAACTTGGTCAAAATTGATCAAGAAGTGATCCCAAGTTGTTTTATTCCACTTTGATCATGATTGTTGGTGCACCCAAAGCATTTATATCTCTATATAATTCTAGAATGTGGATTTATTCTTCATGCAAAACCTTAGAAGGATCAACTGTTGAAAGGTTAATTATTGAAAGATTAATTGTTGAAAGATTAATTATTTAAATAAATCATTGAAAGATTGGTTGTCATTGAATTGTTGAAAGATTGTTTTTCATTGATGTCAACTCTATAAATAGAAGTTAACAAGTTGCATCATAAGTCAACAAGTTGCATCATAAGTTAACAAGTTGCATGTCAAGGTAAAGGAGCTATAAATAAAAGTTAACAAGCTCCATGTCATTTGCATGTTAAAGTAACTGTAAATAGAAGTTAGCAATTGTATTAGAATTTAACAAGTTGCATCAGAAGTTATCAAGTTGTATGTGCATATAAATTTCATGTCATCATGAGATCCTCATTAAAACACAATGTAGAGTCAAGTGAATATCACTTCTATGAATACTAATTGGCAGATCTAAGGCAATGAGTCGAAGTCAACAAAGTCTAGTGAGGGAAGAAGTATTTAGGAGCCAAGCTTATGTAGAAGAAGTTACAAAAAGAGGTTTTTTGAGTAAATCTATGGGTTTTAGGAGGAAAAGCACAAAAATTTGCGGGCTACAGTGAGGAAAAGCACAAACATACATGAGTAAACAATGTATAGGGTCACGAAACTGTGAGGAAAACATGTTGAAAATCAAGGATATAAAACTTAGGTGAACTACAGGTTGAAGGCATGTCTTCTTATGTGTGTTAGGGTGTGCATTCTGAAGAAATCAAGAACATTTATTTCTTAGTGATTCATAAACATTTGATTTGGAGAAATCTCTTGTGAATCCTAGTATGAGCTATGTGTGGTTGTAGTCTTGATGAGATATCGATATTAGTGGAAGAAAAAAAGGTATCATAAACAACAATAACAACAGATTATCATTTACAGCGACAAAGGTAGTGAAATATTGTTCTACATTTATATTTCAGGGCAATTGTATGGGGCAAGGAAAGGGGGTTGTAGCTTCCTTCAGTTTGGAGCCAGTAACTTAGGGAGTTGGAGCTTCCTTCAGGTTGTAGCTTATAAATAGGGGGTTGGAGTCTCCTTCTAGTTGTATCTGTAGAAATAGGAAGTTGGTGCTTCCAATGAATGTACTCTTTGATAAATAAGAAAATCATCTCGTGGTTTTCTCCCGCATTTGGTTTCCACGTAAAATTTTGGTGTACTCTATTTATGTGATGTATATGCATTGAATTATGGTGTTGATGATATATTGAATGCTCATGATATTTTTTGAGGTTTTATATTGTGATTAAAAGTACTAATTGTGCTCATACTGATTCACCCCCCCCTCTCAGTATTCCAACAATTGGTATCATAGCACGTCCTTTAGGAAGCAATCTAACCACTAGAAGGAGATCATTGAATATGCTAATATGTGAGCACCAATGTTTGATGATCAAAACTATAGCTTTTGGAATAAAAGGATGAAAACATTTTTACATGAAAACGGATTTGATGTTTGGCAATTAGTAGTATATGGGTATACAACACAAACTACTCCCCCAACCGACAGAGATGGAAAGAAACTCATTAAAAACAAATCAAAGGCTAAAGGTACTATTATGAGAAGTCTATTTGATTCAATATTTGTCAAGGTTATGCATTGTGACAATGCAAAGGATATTTGGGATAAACTCCATAAGATTTATGAAGGAAATTCCAAGGTTAAGGGAGATAAGATTCAATTTTTCAGAGCTAATTTTGAACAATTGAAGATGAAGGAAGATGAATATATTGAAACATACCTTTTGTGATTTGATGAAATAGTTAACACTATTAAGGGATTGTGAGTAGAAATTGATGAGTCAATGTTTGTTCAAAAGGTATTAAGGTTTCTTCCTATGAGATTTGATCATAAAATATCATCCCTAGAGGAAAGAGAAGATCTCGGTACATTGAGCATGAATGAGGTACATGGAATATTTACAGCCTATGAAATGAGAAAATAATAGGAGAACCTAGTCATGAAGGAAGCATATTTCAAGGCATCCAAGAAGATAAAGAAGAATAAAAATCAAATTTCAAAACTAGGTTGCAGTTGTAGTGATGATTCAGATGAAGATGAAAAGATGGCTAACTTCATAAGAAAATTAAAGAAAGGATTTGGACAGTATAAAGGTATTCTTCCATTGAAAGTTTTTAATTGTGATGGTATTGGTCATTTTTCTTCTAAATGTCCTCATAAAAATAAATATAGTGATGAAGAAGAAGCTTCTAAAATGGAAAATAAATATCAAAAGGGAAACAAGAGAAGAAAGAAAAGGAAATTCTTCAAGAAAATTTTCTACTCAAAGGAGGAAAGTTCCTCATCAGACGAGGAGGATAATGATATTGACAATGATTTAGAAAGAGTACTCTTCATGGAAGTAGAAGATGATTTCGAAGAAGAAGAATTCGATCTCATAGCAGAGCTAATCAATGCATTAGAAGAACTTAGGAAGGCAAGAAAGAAAAACAAGTCACTCAAGGCATAGTTAAAAATGAAAGAGGGATATCATAGTTCCAACTCTGAAGAAATCGAGTAGATGATCATCAGTATAAAAATTCAAATAGAAGAAGACAAAATAATTGAGGAAATACTTAGAAGTCATTTAGAAGAAAAGGAGAAAACGATTGGAAGCTTGGAAGTAAAAATAGTCTCTTTAAGGAAACATCTTCAGAAGAAAGATATGCAGCAAAAGAGCACTAGATTATTGGATCAAATAATCAGTAGTCAAAGACCACCCGATGACAGATCCGGAATAGGATACAATCAAGTACAAAATTAGAAAGGATCGATCTCCAAGAAAATAGAACAAGAAGAAGGAAAAAATAGCTATGTAGAGATTGTAAAATCTTTCGTCAAGAAGGAACAATGCATGCCCCCAAAGAATAACATTCTAGAAATAAAGAAGATGAATTCAGAAGGAGTGCATCACAAAGAATATCATCTACTCCCAGATATCAAAGTTTATTTTATGATCAATGCTTTAATTGTTTTAACTTTGGACATAAAACTCTAAAATGCAGAGCATATGCCAAGAACCGAAGAAACTATGCAAGATACTTAAATAATAGTTATCCTAGAAAATATTATGAGGCATACAACATAAATCAAAACAGTTTTGGTTCATTGAGAATTGAAGTAGAATCCTACAAGTGCAACAATTTTGGACACATAGCGAAGAATTGTAGATTGACTATTCCACCCAGGGAATCAAAGAAGAATCAATGCTTTCTTTCTCTACAAGCCCAACACATAAAAAGTGATTTGTATGTTCAGAGTGTTTTTTCAAAGAAAATGACATGTGACATGAACATGTTTATAACTCTCAAGAAAGAAATATATGGTTATGTGTCTCTTTCTAATATTAAATGTTACAAATTCCACAATTATTGTCATATAGCTTGAAATTGTAGAAGCTTGATAGAGCCTTCCATGAAGGAAAACACTGGTTATAAGGTACCAAATATATTATAATAGCCAAAAACATAAATATTGTTGAGAATAATAGTGGAAACACACAATATATGAAACTAAAACACCAAAATAATACCTTTATTGATAAGAAACAATGTTCACTTGCCTCTTCGAGGGGGAAACCTCTAACAAAGCATCACTCTATTACAATAATTCTCAAGACAAAAAATTATCATTCCCTCTACTCATATTTATACTAAATCTATCTACCAAAAGAACAATATAGAGGAATGTCTTCTAAAAGAGAAATATTCTATTAGGTCTTCTTACATTTGACTTATTCTTCATTATTACTAGGCCTTATTAATATTGGCCTTTATTACATGGAAAATATATTATTCTACCTATGTGATGGGTTAGGGAGGTTAGGTACCTAACATGCCCCCCCACCTTAAAAACCAACCTTGTCCTCAATGCTTGAGATGAGGAAATTGTTGTAGAATGGTAACTGGCTCCTAGGTGGCATCTACTGGAGTTGTATATTTACACTGTACTAACACTTCCTTAATGGTGCACTGATAGAGACGACGCTCATGATGGTCCAAGACTGCTTGTGGATGAAACTAGATGAAGCCTTCTCCATCCAAATTGGGAAGATTGTTTTGAGTTTAACACTTACTTCTAATCACCTTCTTTAAGAAGGAGACATGGAAAACATGATGGAGCTTAGAATAACTGGGAAAATATAACTAATAGGCCACTTGTCCCACACGCTTAATAACTATATAAGGACCACAAAATTTGGGCACCATATTCTAAAAATGTTCACCCTTGAGTGAAGTCTTATTATAAGGTTGCAGTCGAAGAAACACCTGGTCCCCTTCAACAATTTGACGTTTTGAGTAACCTTGATTTGCTTGATTCTTCACGTGATTTTGATCCATGACCAATTTCTCTTGGAGGGTATGGAAAGTACCCTCTTGAACTATAATATTTGGTCAACCGCCTGGACCTTCGAGACACAGAGCATGTATGAGAGAACTAAAGGAGGATTGTTTCCATATACTTCTTCAAAAGGAGTCATGTAAGTAGCTATATGGTAAGAAGTGTTGTACCACCATTCAACGAGGGGTAACCATTGAGCCCACTGATTTTACCTTTCAGATGAAAAACACCTCAAATATGTTTCCAAACACATTTTTACAAATTTAGTTTGAACATCAGTGTGGGATGATATGTTATGCTGAGATGAAATTGGGTTCCCTATAGCTGGAACAATTCTTGCCAAAAAATACTGGTGAAAGTGGGATCTTGGTCAGAGACAATGGAATGAGGCATTCCATGAATCTTGAATATGTGATTCATGAATCATTGAGCCACTGTGGATGTAGTGAATGGGTGTTAAAGAGCAGAGAAATGAATATATTTGGAAATACGATCAATGACCACCATGATGACAGATTTATTACTTGATTTAGGTAAGACAACAATGAAATCCATAGAAATATCCCTCCAAATAGCAGGTGGAATTGGAAGTGGTTGTATTTTTCTCAAGGCTTTAACTATTTCTCCCTTGTTACGTTGACAAACATCACATTTCACCACAAATGTGAGGACTTCCTGCTTCATACCATCCCAGAAAAAAAAAAAAATGTTTGACCATGTCATAGGTTTTGGTAAACCCAGAAGGCCCAATTGTGGGTGTAGCATGAAGATCGGAAAACACCATGTATTTAAGTTGTGACTATTTTCTTAAATACAGATGGAATTTGTAGCGAAGCTCTTCATTGTGCCAAGAGTAATCTGGAGAAAATGGAGAATTATTTTGAAATTTTTGGATCAGACGTGAAAATTTGGGATCTTCTAGCCATTCTTGGAGAACAAATTGGAGCTAATATGATACAATGAAGGATAGATAAAAGAGGGATCATTCATCTTCATATTTCCTCGAAATAACATATGCAACCATATTGTCTTTTCCTTTCTTGTAAATGATCTCATAATCATGTACTAATAGCTTGGTCACCCATTTTTGTTTCTTAGGGGATGAAATTCGTTGCTCCAAAAGACACTTGAGGCTCTGATGATCTATCTTAATTTGGAAGCATTTCCATAATAGATAAGGATGCGAGAGATCGAAAACATGCAGAATGGCCATGATTTCATTTTCATAGATTTATTTTCCAAAATGGCACTCCGATAGTTGTTTTATAGTGAAGGCCAAAGGCTGACCATATTTCATAAGGATTGTGCCAATTCCTTTCCCTGAAGCATCACAGTATGGGACAAAGGTCTTTCTGAAGTTAGGAAGGGCCAGGATAGGAATAATGCACATATCCTCTTTCAAGGCTTGGAAGGAGTTATCAATTGTTCGATTCCAAATTAAAGCATTCTTTTTAAGGAGAGCAGTAAGAGGTACGAAAATTTTTCCATAATTCTTAAAAAACTTTTGATAATAGTTGGTTAAACTGAGAAAACTACACAAGATATTGAGATTCCTGGGATGAGGCCGATCCTTCATAGCTTCAATGTTTTTAGGATCCATCTTGACACCATCCTTTCCAACAATATGACCCTAGTATTCCACTTTCGAGGCTCCAAAAGCACATTTAGATTGTTTGAGGAAAAGTTGGTGTTGAGAGAGTATATTAAGAGCTTGATCCACATGGGAAAGATGGAATGTCCATGTTTTACTATAGATGATAATATCATCAAAGAGAACTAAGAAAAAATGATGGAGAAAAGGACGAAAGACATGATTCATGAGGATATAGAAAGTGGAGGGAGCATTGCACAAGCCAAAGGGCATGACCAAGAACTAATAGTGTCCCTCATGAGTTTGAAAAGAAGTCTTATAAATGTCTTCTTCTTTCATATGTATCTGGTGGTAGCAAGAATGAAGATCAAGTTTAGTAAAGAATTGGGCCCCTCTTAATTCATCCAAGAGATCATCAATATTAGGGATGGGAAATTTATCTTTGTTGGTGAGGTTGTTGAGGGCGTGAAAGTAAAGACACATATGCCAAGAGAATTCTTTATTAAGTACCATTACCACAAGATAATAGTAGGGGATGGTACTAAGATGGATAACACCCACGACGAGCAATTCTTGATTTTTTTTTTAATTTCATTTTTCTATGAAAATGGATGATGATAAGGGTGAACATTGGGAGGAAGGTTGTCCGGTACTAGGGGAATGGAATGATTAAGAAAACCATGGGAAGGGGGAAGTCCTTAGAGAGTGGAAAAAATAGCTTGATGTTTGGAGAGAATGGATTGGAGGTCAATATGCACAAAGGGTGTCTCTGTGGCATGAATTGAATGGAGTTATGCAATAATGCCAGAATCACATTTCTTAAGGAGATTTTCCATGTGATGGGAAATAATAATTTAAGAGGAGACAATGGTCATTCCTTGGAACTTATGTTGTTGGCCCTCCTCGCTGAATTGCATGGTTAATTCCTTAAAATCCATGAGGATGGGACCAAGATTCCATAACCATTCTGCACCAAGCACAATGTCACAACCACCCATGTCGATAGAAAACATATGATATTTTATGTGGTACTGACCAATTTGGAGATGCACACTTTTACAATGCCCCCCACATTTCATGGAACCTCCATTGGAAATCATGATTTAAAAGTTTTTGACGACACATATATAGCAATTAGTTTCTTGGGAAATGTGGCGATGAATAAAATTATGGGTGTTGCCACTATAAATGAGGATGATGACCTTCCAATGATTAATGTAGACAATTATCTTGAGGTTTTATGGAATAGAGAAGCTAGTGAGAGAATTGATTGAAATGACTGGTTCAACTTATGGGGGGTCTGAGGGCAGAGTAAGATCAGTTGGCTCTGGTAACTCGACCACAGGGGGGGGGCTATATCACTTCTTCTGAAACACATGTGCCCCATAAAGTATTTGTCATTCTAATTATAACAAATGCCCTTGAGTTTGCGTTCATCCATTTCTGCTCGGGCCAATTTATACATCTTCAGTGGAGTGGAAGGAGGGGGAGGAGCTAGAGTGGTGGTTTTAGGGACAAGAAGAAAGGATGGTTTTCTAGTTTGAGAAGAGACAACCTGTTGTGCATCCTTAGGTATTTTAGTAGCTTCCACCCAACTCTGAGGGTGAGCCATGAGGACATGGGAATGAATATCATCCTTGAGGCCACTGATAAATCATTTCCAGATAAAAAGCATTAGATATGCCCTCCATGTAGAAATCCAAGCATTCAAAAGCAACGATAAAGTCTTCCATTTTGCCAAATTGTTTCAACTTGGTCAAACATCCTAAATGGTGTGTGTCAGTGTCAACTAATTCATAATATCAACAACAAATTATGTCCAAGACACATACCCTTGGTGGGCATTTTTTCTCCATTACCACCATTTTCAATGTTCTAGATCTAGATGGAGAACACCATACCTGAGTTTGGAAAAATCATCAGTAATTTCATAGAAATCGAAATAGTGTTCCATTTGAGTGACACAACCTCTAGGATCCGAGCCATCAAATATTTTCACCTCCATGCAAGTGGGATGCAGGTCCCGCTAAAAGTGATTGAAAGGAAAAGATGTGGACTGGGATGCTTTCAAACCTTCAGGGTTATGAGGTGTGGAATAAGAGAAGGGATCTAGGGTGGACTTAAACAAGGAAGTCAAATTTTTCACTATGTTCTGGAATTGCTGACACATGGCGGTTAATTTAGTGATGGATGTGGGAAGTGATTAGAGTGGAGAAAGCCAAGAGTTTAGTAATAATGGAAGTAATTGAAGAAATATCAATCTGGGTTTGGTCATGAGCTTTGTCCAAGGTGGTGAGATGTTGTTCCCAATCTTGGTTGTGAGTGTGGGACATGGGGATGGGATAGGGAGAAAAGTGGGATTGCACAGAAAGGGTTACTAGTTATTGGTACCACTATGATTAGTGCAAAGAGAAGGATTCAATGAGATAGGTTCCAAATAGGGGTGTCGAGAAGGGGTTGGGTCCATGGGATAAACAAATTGCTGAAAAATTATTGATATGACTGCGATCAGGGGGAAGAGAGGAATCCAATGGGATATGTCTCAAATAATGGTGTAGGAAAGATCCAAACTTTTTTTGTTATTCCTATGGAGTTACACTCCGATCTGAATAATACCGCAATGACAAAATGGATAAATTATTAATAGGAAAAATTGTGTAGGAATTTTGCAACCTGAATGTAGGAGGAAAGGTTGCGCAACAATAGATCTTATTTGTTCTGTTTCTTCCTTGTTTCTGTCCCAAGGGTTAGGTTTTTAAGTTTTTCTATAGAAAATGGTTTTTCATGTGCTATAGCTCTCTAATATACATGTGGGTTCCAACAGTAGTACTCATCCCGATATCTCAGGGCACCAACTAAGGAGGATAGACTGTGCCCTTAGCCATACTACCCGACTACCCAGGTAATAGAGAGTATATTCCCAAGCGTTGTTCTCAGTGGTACTATAGCAGTCAGGTGACCAATTGGTTCATCTATAGAGGGTTGCATGATATATAGGCCAATCCATATATAGGTGTTGTCGAATGTGATACAACTCGAAGGGGTACCAACATGGGTTACAAGGATGGAAAAGGATGTGTGCTTAAGTACCACTTTTAGTTATTATGTGTATGATTCCCTGACCACTGATTTATACACTGAATGACAGATCTTTGTAGCTTTAATATGCCAAAATACGTCTCTACCTTAAAAAAAAATAACCCACAATTTTCTGCCAATGAAAGTGCTCTGATACCACTTGTAAGGTACCAGATCTATTATAATATTTGAAATGAGAAATATTGCAAAGAATAACAACAGAAAAACAAATTATATGAAACCAAAACACCAAAATAATACCTTTATTGATAGGAAACAATGTTCACTTTCCTCTTCAAAGGGGAAACCTTCAGTAGAGAAACACTCTATTACAATAATTCTCAAGAAAAAAAATGTCATGCCCTCTACTCCTATTTATAGTAAATTTATCTACCAAAAGAACAATATAGAGGGAGATCTTCTAGAAGAGAAAGCTTCTATTAGGTCTTCTTACATTTGACTTATTCTTCTTTATTACCAGGCCTTATTAATATTGGCCTTTATTACATGGAAAATATATTATTCTACCTACGTGAGGGGTTATGGAGGCTAGGTACTTAACAATGATGGTGGATACAAGAAAGTTTGGAGAAGAAAATAAAACCAAGAAGATCATATGAATGAAGAACAATTTCCAAAGATCATATGCACAAGGCTTGCAGTAGTGCAAGATCAGGATGAAACTACATATAGAGAGGAAAATGTCAAAATTCAGAAAGATGATGAATCTACAAATGATGAGGAATATTACTCAAAGTTAGGGGAAATTCCTCCATTAGTCTGAGCCATCTGACTTGGAGAATCCCAATAAATATGAATATTGAACTAGGGGAGTCTATGAAGTATCTCTACATGTTGGATTACTGAGAGGGGGGTTAATCAGTAATAAATATTTTTAGTCCTTTTAACCATAGTATGAAAGTGTTATTTATCTTTATGATCAATATAGAATTATCATCCAATAAGTGTAGAGTAAATAAACCGTGAACAAATGAGCAATCATACACATACACAATACACCAATATTTTTTATGTGGAAACCGAATGCGAGAGAAAACCACATAATGCTTTTTATTATTTGTCTTTAATAATTACATTCATTGGAAGCATCAAATTCCTTTATTTTCCATTTGCAACTGGAAGGAGGCTTTGACCCCCTTTTTTCAAGATACAACTTGAGGGAAGATCCAACTCCCCAATTCTCTGGTTACAACCAGAATGAGGTTACAACCCCCTATGGTCTCCAACTACAACCGGAAGGTGGGTACAACCACTTATCCTTGCCCTGTCCAACTACCCTGAAATTTAAGTGCCAAATGTAGAAACTGAATATGTCACTGTCACAACATGTTCTGTCAAATATGTCAGTGATAAACCTGTCATTGTATACTCATCAACCAATCTAATATGATCACATATACCTCTAACACTATACCACAAGTTTGTATGTCAAACCATGTGCTAGAACCTCATTGTTATTGTTGTAGGTGAATCTCCCTGCAAACAAGTGGATTCCCTCTTGGTCTCTAGACTCCTAAGGCTAAGACAAAAAAGTGCTTAACATGGACACTGACTTCCTTTTAGATCTAATCAAGCTAATGAATGAAAGATAAGGATAAATATATGTACCTTATTAGCGACGTTTGTCCTTGCAAAGTCCTGGTTGAGCTTCAATCCTGAGCTCCCTAATAGGTCCTGTAGAACAAACAAAGATACAATGGAATTCCTACTCTACTGATATTAGCTCAAATATAGATCCATCTACTGTAGACAAACTCATATATAACAAGCATAAGTTTGAAATAAACAGGCCAAGCATTGATTATTAATGAGAACAAGTAAAAGTACTTACAATCCTTTGAATTAAGGTGCAAGAACTTCTTCCAGTTCTCCTTGTCCAACCCCTTTTCTCAAGTAATATCCATTGATTGATTTGATGACATCTCACTCATGAGATCATAAGTTTGATGTAATTCTCAATCTCTATATATCCCCTTTCACCATGAGGAAGCCTCCTTATAGAACCTTGGAGAGGCCCAAACACTTGATAGATCTTTGGGATAAGTTGAGGATTCCTCTCCTTTAGTTGAGGATCTTCCCTAAGATCATGCCTTGACCATCTATTTGAATCCAATTACCTTCAGGAATTGAGGGATTCTTCCCTTATTTGTCTCAACAAACCAAAAACTTGCTCAGAAAATGGTAGGACTCCCCCAAAAGGGTGCACAGGGCACTCAAACACTCCCCCAAATAGGCTTAAGGAGCACCAGCACTCCCTAGTAGTGGGTAGGGGAGCACTCCTCTCCAAAATCCATTTTTTAGTGGTTCTTTTAATGGAAAAAGGTTTGTATTCCCTGTCAAGTGATATCTCTTCTTCAAAACTAGTCTTTGAGGTGTATTAAGTGTCTTTATGATGTCGTTAGAGGCATGACATAGGAAATATGGTAGTATGATGTTTGTGACACTTGCAACACTTATGGTCAAGATACGCCACTTGCGGACAAGATGTGACACTTACAACACTTGTAATGATGACACTTGCAACACTGTTGAAGTGAGTAATTTTGAGGTTTAACATATTTCCCCCCAAAGTATGAAGTTAGAAGACGATGATGACTGGAGTACTTTGTAGAATTTTTCGAGCAAGGGTATGGATGCAAAGAAACTGAAAAAAGATACACACAACCATCAAACAAATATTATGACATGTTTCAAAACCCAAGGCAGGCATACCTATGCTTGAGTGATAAATAATTTTTAGGTATGTCCACCATAAAATACACTACAGATCCATAATTATATTGACAAATGGTATAGCCACCGCAGATACATTGTGTATCTATACTCCTATGACTTGAATTTATCATAGCCACGAAGAATACACATTGGATCTACGAGATGACAAGACATAGCCATGACCAATACAAAGTGGATCTATTTAACAGTGTATGTGTCATAGTTCAAAAGAACTCCTTCGCAACCTGAGAAAAGTATACATAAGATTGAAAACTCAACCCAGGGTCTTCTTACCGATCCTGATGTAGTATGAATCTAACCATGTGAATAGATGTCCTAATGTCAAACATGGCAGAAACCACTTGATTACCGATCAATGAGGTAAACTATTAACAAGCGTGAGGGAGATTACCATTGATGTCAATGATTCCCAAGGTACTAACTAGTTTCTATGTCTCATTCCTGGATAATGTGCTGAAGTTGAAAGGAATAGAATCGTCTTTGTACTCGCTAGTCCCAAAAACCCGATTTGCGAATTCCCAAAATAGACAGAGCGATGTGTATATATATGTGTGTGTGTGTGTGTGTGTGTGTGTGTGTGTGTGTGTGTGTGTGTGTAGGTTTCAGATTTTCGTCTCTCGGGAAACCTAAGCACGAAACCTCCTGTTGTCGCATATCCCGAATTTATGGTATGCTAAATCCCAAAGGGTAGAGTACTAGGGCTTAATTTGAGTTGATTTGAATCTCGATAAGTGGTTAAAACCGTTTTGGGTTTCAGCCCTTCGAAAGACAAAAGAGAAAAGGAAATACATGTATCACGATTTTCTGAATCGTAAAAGAGAACGAGCACCTTTCTGATAAGGCCCGTGGTCCTAGTTGCCAATCATATGAGTATGGATAAGGGATGGCAGGGTCTGTATCAGGCTCCGTAGGGATTCCAGGAATTCTGTTCCTTGAAGAAAAGAAGAAAAAGGCTGAAATTTTTTGAATTCCGAAGTGGGTATGTTACAAATTGGTATCAGAGCATGGTTTCAACACTTGGCCTACTTGGGATCATGAACGAGTTGCGCAGAAGCTTCGTTCGAAACACTCCTAAAAGGAGTAACCCCCTGTCTTAACCTTCCTAATCAAAAGATGAAGTTAAGAATGAAAACCCTGATTGTGTGTATGCATGTGAAAGAAATATGAATTATGTACTGGTTATAATAAATATAAATATTGACTAACAACCAACATTTTTCTTTTGCACACAAAGTGGAAGACCAACCACGAAAAATTGCAGACGTAGAGAATGGTGACTCACCATGAAGTGGGGGAGGGATCCCACAACAGAGATGAAGAGTCTGAAGAAAGGAGGGTGGTAGGGACCCCTCCATATCTAGCCGAGATTGTGAGGAGTCTCATGGTCGAATTACAAAGCTGCAAGGCTGACAATGAGAGTGTTATCACTCCAGGAAACTCTCCTAGGCTGTAAGTCAGAGATGCCTAGTAACTTAATATTTTGGTAACTGTTTTCTCAATAAAAAGTGTGGGTTTGGATCAATTCGGAGGACTGAATCATTTCTCACTCAAAACATGCATGAACACATTTAGATGGACAAGGCTTTCAACCAAAAACCTTCAGGGAGTTTACAAATAATGGGATGTATGGAGAAATAACTATTATATCAATAGAATCACATATCAAGCATATATGAATGGCCAATTACAATAATCACATAAATACTTGCAAAGTTAAACTTATGAATGCAGTGATAAGATGATAGTTATTGGGCATAAACAAGCATAACAACATGAATATAATATCCAGGTGCAAGTACAGAATAGACAAGAAGATGAAATCTGAACAAGTTATGGCAAAAGAAGCTTATATTACTCAATATGAAAATGGGAAGTTTGAGTTACATAATGTCAAAAAAGTCTCCAAAGTTGAACCCTTGGTTCCTATTCTACCTTTATCTTTATGGCTTTACAATGCAGTTTTGAGATCTTGAAAACATGGATCAAATATGCTAAAGATAGTAAATCAAAATTTAGTTGCAAAACATGTGGAATGATCCCCAAAAATGAGGTCAATCCTAGATTTCATGGTCTTCCTCTCTTGTTGAGTGATGGTGTAGTGCAGGATAGCCTTCCAAGGCTGAATGATGACCCTTTAAGATATACAAATTCGAATTTGTTGATGTGAGTAAGTGTCCTGATTTTTTGTCTTTGTCAAAAATACCAAAAACCTTTGAAACACCTCCTTTTTCCATAATCTATCAAAAATAGCTATTGGATCTGTCTTGACAATTCATCAAACGCTCATTCGAAGAGGTTTCAAACCTTTCCAACTCAAAAAACTTTGATCTGTGTAAAAACTTGATCATTCTGGAAATGACAGGATTTTGGTGGTTCACTTAGAAATCTCTTGAGCAAATTATCTACCGAAAGTCCTGTTTTTAGTGGTTAATGAACAGTCGTCCTGTTCGCCTAAACCACCGAAACTTCAGCTTTGAGAAAAATGATTACCTTGGATCCCTTTTTGATGTTCAAGGTTTCTTGGATGAGGCAACCTTGGTTCGTACAGATCTGTGAACTTCTACTGGCTGTGTGGAAGGCTCTGGTGTGTCTACCATGGTTGTAGCTAAGTTAGCCAGAGTTTCCAATCCAGCTTGTTCCTGTGCTAGTGATTGAAACTCTTTTAACTTCAACCTCTGAATTCTAAGCTGTCTATATAGCTTCATGTTTTCCCTGATCAATACCTTGCTCCTGTCTTTAATATTGTCATGCTTCTCTTTGAGGGTTTGGTTTATTTTGAAAAGATTTACATTTCTGTTGGTCAGGTCTGTATTATCTTTTTTAATCACCCTTTCCAGGACTTCCATTTCATAGACCTGCTGCAGGAGTTTGTTGATTTTCCGTGATCTAGCTGTTTTAGGATTACTTGAAGAGGCTTCTGCAAATGGTGGACTGTGTGCCTATGGAAGAGTTGGTGAAGGTAAATTGGAACAATAGTTTGCACCTTGTTCAGTCTGTGCATTACCCTGTGTCTCTGCCAATTCTTTTTCTAGTTTTGAATCACTGTAAAGTAGGTTTAAAGGGTTATTTCCTGTAGCAGGGTCCTTGGACTACTCACCTTCAAACTGCAGTTTTCTTTTGATTCTTTTATTCTTGACAGAGGATAATTCTATGGGATCTCTTGGTGGTGAGATACCCTTCCTTTTTCTATGTTTTCTTTTGGGAGTAATAGTCTTCTTAGTGGCATCCTTTTTACCCTTCTCCTGTTGTTGACAATCAGTCTAGAATTCATTCCAGAAGAGGAAATAGTTCCAATCTATCTTCCTTTTATTCAATGACTCCTTGACAATAAGAGTAATGATTCCTTGATGAGATAATCTGCTTGCCACCTTAGTGGGCTTGGCCTTGACCTGTTTAGACATTTTCGTGAGGGCTTTGTGCAAGAAAAATGGTAGATTAATTGGGTCCCTACCTATAAAATGGTTTAAAAGTTTAAAGTGATAGAAAATCACTCTATTGTATTTCCCCTCACATGTTATGTAAACAAATATTGCTTTCAACAAGGACTGCCACTTTCGTTCCAAGTAAGACATTGGAATATCCTTCTTCCAGATCAAATCTTTATGTACAGGCAACAAGTATGACCTGAATTCGATGTTTGAAGGTATGGTAGACTTGAACCAACAGTCTCCTAACCTAGGTAAACCTGTATACTCAGCAATGGAAGCTTCATCAATGATAAACGCCTCCTTTCCTATTTTAGTAGATCTCCCATCATAGGAAACGACAAAAGTCTTGACCACTTGTTGATGAAAGTTGGTTAATTTTTCACAATATGAAAATACCCCGGCCTGTTTGAAGAATTCTACCACCTCCAGGTGAAATTCTAGGTACCAAACCCCATCCACCTCAGACATCAAAACTGGCCCTGCTTTCGGCATTGGTCAATGTTGACTGTACCTGCAATTATGGAAAACTGAGTGTCCAAGGAGACAAAGATTCTAGGATTTAGGAACACGGAGAGTATAACTCATGGAAGAGCAGGCGGGACAGGGTGACACAAAATTCGGATCACCGAGCTCAAACACTAACCAAGTTTTGGGCGAAAAATTGACTGAGAGAATGCCAAAATTTTAGATTTTCGGTGGTATATACATTTAGATTTGAAACAAGATGGGTTTTGAACTTGCCTGATAAATCGACCTGGCTTAATTGACTTGAGAGAGATCGTTGGAATCTAATGGCACTTTGAAAATCACCAGGGGAAATGGGATCAGGATCTCTGGAAACACGTTTAATTGATGAAATCGTGAAATCGTGATTATCTTAGTAATCTTCGGAATTCAAATTGACAATGAATGAGGATTTAATGAGGGATTAATGGGATCATGATAGATTGTGTACTTGCGACTTGAAATGGAAGGAGGCTTCGTGACAACATGCATGAATTTCAGTATCACCGCCGTGTCTAGATTTTGAAAAGACAAATGCGGTTGAAAGGACAACAGGAGCTTCAAACTTTCAGATAGACACCATTAGAATGTGCATACCTTCCAACTTGATGAGCTTTCGACGGTTACATTTTTATCATTGCACCAACTTTACAGCTGGCTCGTGCGAAAGCACGAGCTTTCCATTTTTACCGTTGAAACACTTTTGATGGTTAACCGCATTCTTTCTTTGACCTCTTAACTGCAGGGAACAAAGGATTTCGGTGGTTAATGAGCGCATTTCAGGCTCACCTAAACCACCAAAACCTGAGATTATGACTTTTCCTTGACCAAACCAAATCCAAAATTTCTTTTGAGCTTATTTACAGAATACAGACTCTCTAACCTACTTACAAAAATTTAGGAATAAAATTTAGACCACAACCTATCACCTCAAAAGAAAAATTTCCAGCAATTTATTTGAGGAGATAACACTGGCTCCTATTGGGGATGAACACCTCCCTGTGAGGTTTCAAGAACCATAGAATCAATTCCTTTCCTGAAAAAAGAAAATTAAAAACTATCTGCTAGTGCTTCCATTGGGCATGGAGTTATTTTGTAAAAATAAAAAATGAGACTAACATTACGATGTTTAGGCTTCACAGCCTTAGAAAAAATAGAGTTTTAAAAATCGTCCGTTTACCAGGCCACCGAACATTTCTTCACCTCCCAGATTCTGCAGCATGAAAGTGTTGTTATTCTGTACTTGGGTTATCATGAAAGGACCGGTCCACAAAGAATTGAACTTGTTATGCTTGCCTTTATCCTGTCTAAGAGCATCCCATTTTAGAACCTAGTCACCAATCTCAAAATTGTCCACCTTCAACTTTCTGTCAAAAGTATTTTTGATCTTCTTTTGATGAGCCTCTGATCTGTCCACTAACTGTTCATGGGCTTGCTGCAGTTCCACCAAATCAAGCATTCTTCTTACCATATCATTTGACTCGGTTTGTTCTTCCTGAAAGAATCTGGCTACTGGTAAAACCAACTGAACAAGAAAAATAGCTTCAGTCCCATAGACCAATTTGAATGGAGAGGTTCCTATGGACTTTTTGATAGTTACTCTATCTTCCCACAGAGAAAATTTCAGTTTAGAATCCTAATTCTTTTTTTTTTCCTCTAACAGTTTTCTGATGATTTTGATTAAGCTCTTATTGGATGATTCAGCCAAGCCATTACCTTGAGGGTAGTAGGGGGTCAAATGTACCAACTGGATGCCCATTGATTTACACATGTCTACTAATGCCTCTTCTTTGAACGCCACTGCATTATCTGTTACCAGCCTTTTGGGACAACCGAATCTCCTCAAAATATTTTCATAAAGAAACTTCATGACTACTTGGTGAGTGGCATTCCGGGTGGGAATCGCCTCTATCCACTTTGTAAAATAATATGTGGCTACTAAGATCCACTTATGCTTACCACTAGACGAAGGATTTATCTCACCTATAAAATCTAAACCCCACTGCTGAAAAGGACCATTCACCACTATAGGTCTCAGGGGTAAAGATTTTAGTTGTTGTTTTCCCGTAAATATTTGACATTTGTCACAAGATTTGATGAAGGCACACACATCTGAGAAAAGGAAAGGCCAATAGTATCCATCCCTTAGGATTTTATGAACAGTGGTATTCTAGTAATGATGACCTCCACAAAAAATTGAATGAAACTGATGTGTAACTTCGACTGACTCTTCTTTTTCTAAACATCTGAGAAGCAAGCCAACAGGATCTTTCCAATATAACATATTATTGTAAATGCATAATTTGATTGCTTTGAGCTTAAGGGATTGATCTTGGGTCATACCGAGTTCAGGAGGAACTTATAGCTTTTGCAAAAAATGTATAATACCTGAGTACCATTCATAAGAAGACAAGTGCTCTGCCACTTGTTGATTGCTATGTTGTCCATCTGCTGCCAACTCCGTCTGCAAATTCATTGAACTTTCTCCTATGAAATTAATGTCCAGCAGCTCATGATTTTCCTCCATTAAGAGCTTAGCAAGGCCCTGGCCTTTCACAAATTTGGTGGGCTTTACTTCAATTTTGAACTCAATCAACTTTGCAATCCATCTAGCTCTCTTTCCGTCAATATCAGGCTGAGTCAAAACATATTTCACGGAGGGTGAAGGAACATATGCAATGACCTTTGAGTGGAGAATATAAATTCTGAAGGATTTTAAAGATTTTATGAGAGCATAGGCTTTTTTCTCAATAGGATCATACCTTAGTTCAACATCTCTTAGTGTTTTGCTGAAGAAAGCAACGGGATGATACAAATTGTCATCATCTTTCTGTAGCAGGACTGTTACCACTGTGTCGTAAGAAGCAAAGGAAAAAATGTAGAAAATCTTACTGTAATCCAGACTGATCAGAGTTGGGGATTCCATGATAGCTTTCTTGATATCCTGAAATGAATTCCTTGCGTTGTCTGTCCATTTTATCTCAGACCCCTTTTTCAGCATACATGTTATGTGTTTTACTAACTCGGCAAAATTTGGCTCAAATATTCTAACAAAATTTATCTTACCGAGCAACGATTGAATATCCTTTTTTGATCTTGGCGAGGACAGCCTATGAATTTCTTCCACCCAAGCTGGATCAATATTTACACCTTCTGCTGAGATGATGTGACCTAAGAGCTTACCTTTCCTGAGAGAAAACTGGGACTTTTTGGGATTCAATGAGATTCTGAACTGCCTACATTTCAAGAGCACTCTTTTTAAATGCTTTAGATGCTCCTCATGACTGCTAGAATATATTGTGATGTCATCAAGATATATGAGGAAAAACTTGTCCTTTTCTCCCACAAAAGATATGTCCATGGCCCTTTGGAACATGGCCCCGACATTCATTAATCTGAATGGCATCTTGGCGTACATAAAGGTACCCCAAGGAGTAGTAAATGCAGTCTTCTCCTGGTCATCGGGGTGGACARAAATTTGATTATAGATGGAAAAACCATCTAGGAAAGACATGACATTAGCCCCTAAAATCCTTTGCAGCAAATGTTCCATCTTAGGTAGGGGATAGTTGTCTTTCTTAGAGCATCTGTTTAGGTTTCTAAAGTCCACACATAATATGACCTCACCATTTTTCTTTCTCACTATCACTAGATTTGCAATCCATTTGGAGTATCTCAAAGGGATTATGATCTTGGCATCGAGAAGCTTTTTAATTTCTCTTTCAATCACAGGCAAAAGAAGAGGACTGATAGGTCTAAGCTTTTGTTTGAAAGGAATGGTGTCTTTCTCAAGAGGGATCTTGTGTTGAATGATATTAGGGTCACAAGTCTTTAGATCACTATATTTCCAAGAAAAAACATCAGAAAATTCTTTCAAAATGATGCAATATTCGAACTTCTGATCAGCAGTCAATTCAGAAGATAGATTTATGAATTTAGGCTGGCTTTCACCCCCTATGTTGTGCTTGTGAACAACAAGATCTTTCTCCTTTTTATCTAGCTTGTAGGGAACATCATTGTGATCGAATTTTTTTTCGAGAGGTACCAAACCTCGAGGTATATAATTGTTAGGTAGCTGAAAAATATCATGCTGACCCAATATTTGTTTTAGCTTGGGCTTCTGGGACTCCTCTACATTTAGATTCTACTGGTCAACATGCATATTATAAAATTCATCTACCACTTGAAAAAATCTATTAAGTTCATCATCATCCTCAAAAAATTTCCAGTATTTAATATTGTCGGGCAAAGATGGTCTATATTTTACTTAGATATCATAACTGAGCCTGGGGGGCATGGGAGGAATAAACATGCTATCTAAAACAACAAGGGAATTGGCAAGTTGATTCATATCCCTGGGTATATAAGAAATTTCAAAAATGGAAAAAGAATCTCTTACTTTCCATACCTCATCCCTGTAGGCTTTCAATCTGACATGCTTTGCTTGGAAGGTATTGTTTACCTGTTGTATGATGAGATACGCATCTCCAAATACCTTTAAAACTTTTATCCCCATCTCCTTAGCTGAATTTAATCCCAACAACAAGGCCTCATACTCTTCTATGTTGTTAGTAGTTCTGAAATCGAGCTTAAAAGACAAAGATATAGTCTCTTTTGAAGGAGAAATCAAAACTACCCCTGCACCTGCTAAATATTTAGTACTGGCCCCATCAAAATACATGGTCTAGACTGAAACGTTCTTATCATCAGTTTGTTGTTCGATAGGCTTCACAAGCTTCATAGGAGTTGATTGAGAATCATCTATTTGAAGAATGCACGAGCCAAAATCTGTATCCACAGCATAAATAGGATGATTTACAGAATTTTTTGCATCGTTGATGATGTATGCAAGTTGATTCTCTCTGTAAAGTATTTTTAGCTCTCGCCCAAACACCAGAATCGTAGCATATGAAAGATACATCTACAAGGTACCTCCTAACCTTTTACCCCATGGATGAGACAAGAGGATCCCGAACTTAGGTGGGATATCAGCAACCACCACATCCATTACCATGCTTCTCATTGGAAATTGGGCAAGGTTTATAACGAGGTCTTTTATGAGGCCAAGGCATCTGACTTTCCTAGAATCAAAAGAGAAGAGATCATGATATGGTTTGGTGACCTCAAGCCCAAGCTCATCCATCACTACTTTGGGCATAATATTATGTGACGCCCCGGAATCAAGCAAGTAATTGTGGAGGATCATATCATGGACATTTAGGGATATGTAGAATGGTGGACAAGAATCATCTTGGTATTCTATCATAGGCCCTATAGTTACTATTGGCTTGTCATATTGTAGGTTAACAAAATCAGCATATTAAGAGGTCTTTGGCTCAAGGGACTTCAGGATGGCTGATTTAAATATTTCATTCTTCATGAGTTTGGTTAAAGGCATAGGTATCTTTACTTTCTGAATTTCTGATTCAAAATTAAAAGAGAAAGTTGATTTATTAGAAGATTTTACCTTATTGGAAGGAGCTTTGAGACTGAATTTCTCCTTGGCTAGGGGCTATGTTTTCTTCTGCTGCTATTTTGTAGGAGAGGAGGTCTATTTTACATGAGCGGCAGGTTGTTTGGAAGCAACTTCTTTACTCTTCACGAGAGCGGCAACTTCTTTGTTCTTCACAGGAGCAGCGAGCAATGGTTTCGGGACAACACTCTTGGATCTTAATTTATAACCTTTCTGATCATATTTCAAGTAGACATATTCTTCGATACTTGCCTCATGAATTTGCTGGTCCATTAGGGCTTATTCATAGTCTACTCGTGTCAAACAGGAAGAATCATTTTCATCACCAAAATAGTTTATTTCATCTGCTTCTTCGACTTCATCGTGAGCTGGTTGTTGTTCTTCATCTAACATTGCATTTTGAAAAGGTGGTATGATTCTCTGGTCATCATCCACATTCCTATCTCTCTGAAGGATCTGGACTTGTGTATTGTTCCTTCTATAAGGGAAAGCATTTGGATTTCTCGGGGAAAAATTATTTGGCTCTTTTGTCCTTGCTGGTTGTTGATTCTGGACCTTCAATTTTGACATTTCAGATGTCAAATTGTCCAACATCTTTGCCATCTTTTACATTTTACTATTAGAAGAAGAAGAGGGCTCAACAACAAACTTCTTTCTCTGAACCTTTCCTTTGAGCTTCTGAGATGCTGTAATGTTTGATTCAACCTCGAGGGCGACATCTTGCATTAAAGAAAGTGTGGATGAACGTCTTTCTCTGAGGATTAGACAAAAATATGGATCAAAGGCAGCAGAGAATGTGATCTTTGTCGATGCATCACTTGGTTTGATCTCTGCAGGGATCTTGCCAAACATTCTATTAAACCTTTTGATGAAGTCTGAGACCGACTCTCCACATTCTCTCCTTAAATTTCCAAACTCAGAAATGTAGTATAACAGATCTCTTCTTTCTCTCCAGTGTTTTAAGAATACCTCATCTAATTGTTCAATACCTGTGACTGAATTTGCCGATAGCTCTTTGAACCACTTCTGGGCTTGGCCATCCAAACTCTGAACAAAAACTCTGGTCCACACATCTTCTTCTGAAATGTTAATATTTTCAGCATAAGCATAAAAAGCTTCAGTATGTTCTTCAGCAGTATAATCCCCCACTTCGGTAAACTTTGGCATATTTTTATGATAATCTCTGGTTGGCATAGCAGACAAAGGATTTGGAAATACAAGTGGGGCATACCTATTTGCCAGAATCTGTTCCATCTTGGTTAAAGGGGCAGCCATGGCAGTCTTGGGGGATGATACAGAAGAAGCATTTGTAGAAGATGAAGGTGGAGATGGGATGAATGAGTTGAAATAGAATGGTTGTCTCACTTCACCTTGAACAAAATTTTCAGGAATGGGTGAAAAATAAGAGGCTTTATAAAACTGACTGAGCAACAAGGCTAAATTTTCTTCTCCCTGATACAGGAGCATCTCTCCACATGAGCTAGCTAGCCAGCCAGCCACGCCGAGCGTATGCATTCAAAGGCTGAAGAGAGGCACGGCCTCATTTTGAATTTCAAATTAATGTAATTTAATGTGTTTAGGTTGTTGATCCATAGATACATGCCTTTGTGCAGGCTGTAGATAAGATAGGCATTTAATGTGTGTAATGGCTGAGATCTAGATCAGATTCTGGACTAGACAACCCATTCAATGTAATTGAATAGGGTAGGTAGGTCTAAAGGGAAGCGCTCTAAGAGCCCCTCAGGTAAAAGAGATTTGGAGATCTCATTTTGGTAGTTAGAAGATAGATGAGAACACTTGAGGAGAGCCAGAGAGAGATCGAGAACACATTGTACAAACATGCATTTGCCATTGTTAATATAACAAAGTAGTTTTTCCTACATATATTCTGTGTTGTATGGATGTCTATGAATGTTCTTCATATGTTGTGAATGTATGCTATGGTTGTACATTTGCAGGAGTGTGTTTGATTTCAAGGTGGAAGGTATTTGAGGTTTCATGCCAGGAGGGTGTGACAGAGTACTGCGGTCTCTTAATACCGGTGCACTGAGGATGCACTTCTGAACACTGCGGGGTTCAGACAAAGGTGTGTTGAGGCACAAGAGCTGGAATCAACAACTCAGAGGAGTGAAGACCTCAAGGTTGTTGAATACCTTGGAGGCAAGGCTGTGTATGAGAGACATAGTTGTAGACAGAATTTTTCTATGGATTCTGTAAAGGCTCTGCCAAGTGGGCATTGAGAGTATGCGCTGCGGTTCATTTGAGGAACAACTCTACTGAGAGTTTGAAGGAAGACCAGAATCAATGAGGATTCTGAGAGCTCTGCCAGGAGGGCATTGAGAAGGTGAAAAGGGTGCACAGAAGGGAAAGAACTGCTGAACGTTCTATAGAGAAGATACTCCACCAGGAGGGTGTCGAGGAAGTGTGAAGATAGGCACAGAAGTGAAAAGAACTCTTTGAGTTCTGGAAGCTAGAGGACGTATCCACTGAGGGATATTCACTGGGTTGATGAACACCCAGAAAAAATCAGCAATCAGGTTGCTTGAGCAGAGACACTGCCAGGAGGGCATTATATTCTCCATCTGTGGGAGAAGGAAGATAAAAATCCCTCAAGGGGTCTGAGTGTTTGCAGAAGCTCAGGAGGAACAACATTTTCACACGCATTGGCGAAGCTCAGAGTTGAGGAGTTCGCAAGAGGAAAGAGTGCAAAGGTTGAGACCTTTGGAAATTTGAAATTTCTCCCAAGTCTGGGATGAAGCGCAGGAAGCTCAGGAGGAGCACAGTAGCTGTTGGATCGACAAAGGAGAGAGATCTGGGTCATCGATTTCTACATCTAGGAGGAGTTCAGGAGAAGTGCATAGAGGAGGAGACCGACAATAATTGTATCTCACTCATATATCCCATCAGCCGTTGGATCGGGAGAAGATGCTCAGATATTAGCCTCTAGAACGAGTGCGCAGGAGGGCAGATCTGAACCGTCAGATCTGGAGCAGGTAACCGTCAGCCGTCGTATTGGAAAGGAGTTGCACGAAGGTTACCATCGAGAAATCGGGATTCTCGAGGGAAAGAGAATCGATACATTCCAAGTCTTGAAACACTGGGAGGAGCTGGACCGTCCATTAGCGGAGACATGTGGTGGAGAGCGAGCGATAGTCGGGATATTGGCCATCGGGAAATCAGAGCTCCTGAGGACAAGGAAGTTGGGACATCGAAAGTCTCGAAATCTCGAAGGAATCAGAACTATCCATCTGGAAGGGACGCGTGGAGGAGATCGGTGTCATCAAGAAAAGACACGACAAGGAATCCATCCATCGGTGTTTGGTTCATTGGGATATCGGAGATCCCAGTGAAAATTTATTTGTGCACTTTGGAATCGCAAAACGCGATACCCTGATCAGTGGGGGCCAACTGTCAACACATTAGGGCTGATGAAAGAGCCATAGTGGAAGCTAGTTGTTAGTGCAATGGAACGTCGGGATTTGGAGAGTCGAGAATCCCATAGGAATATGCATTTAGGTATTTGAAACCCCGTAACCCTGATGGGGATAAGGTTGTGGTCACAGAGTAATGGTCACGTGGATCTGGGGTTGAGCTAGGACGGCTAGCTGAAGTTAAAGCGCGTCGGGAATTGGAGGATCATGGATCCAGGGGATGATTGCATCTTGACATCGAAAACCCTGAAACCCTGACAAAAGTATGTAGTTGTGGTCATATAGGAGAAGGTCATGTGGACCAGGAACTTAGCCTGGAGGGCTAATGAAAAAGATCTCATTGAGAAATTGAAATCCAAAACCCTGACAGGAGAAGATAAGGCTGAGGTCTTATAAGGATTAGTCACATGGACTAGAGAGCCTAGCCAGGAGGGGTTAAGGCTGGGAAAGTAGCTAATTGGTGATCAAGGATTGAAGAGTACAGTGACTCTCAACAGCGGGCTTACCGAAACCCCGAAGCCCAATAACAATTTTCCTATGGGAAAATTTTTCACGGCGAGTGCAGGAGGCCATGCAGAGGAAAGAAGAAGGACCCGTGGATTGGGTTTTTAGCAGAGGATTCCAGCAGGGGATCTAAAGAGCTAATTCAGCTCACATGAGAATTTGAACGATCCTTAAGACCGAGAGGTCAGGCGCAGAGACTTTGCGGGGTATGTAGGAGCATCGTCAGCGCCATCAAGTGGTATCAGAGCTAATTTCTTGTCTGTATATTTCAGGCAAGAGAGGCAGGAAGAGGAAGAGAATACTCTGATACACGTCAAGTGGTATCAGAGTGGGATTATGTTTGTATATTGCAGACAGAGGAGGCAAGAGGAAGACAGAGCGCTGGAGGACTCTGTAAGGACTTGTTTGCAGATATGAAGTAGTCCATAGATAGTCAGCAGGACTGTAAGATGAAGCTAGACACACTCAAGATGCAGAGTGACAGTAGTAGATTTTCCAGGAAGGAAAATAGAGGCAACAATATGGCTAATGAAGGCCGTAGGTATGCTGGGAGGAGAGAGCTATGGATCCAAGAAGAAATGGATGAAGAGCTTTCATATATAAAAAGAGAAATGACAAGGCTCGAATTGAAGATACAGCAGGATAAGGAGCCGAGATGGGTAAATGAATGACCCATGAAAGAAGCCAAAGGAAAAATGACCAGTCAAGGAGTTGATGGTCAGATGACAGTGGAGGCTATTAACAGGATGGTTGAGGTATGTAAACCAGAGACTGGGAGAGGCCTCGATGATGAAGAATTTGAATGGGGATCATCTGAGGATCTCAAGGACTACCAGGAGGGCAGAGAGGAAATTCCCATTTTCCAGGAGGGAAACAAGTTGAGATCAGTTGAAGATCTCATGGACTGTCATGAGGACATCCAGGAAACTTTTCATTTCCAGCTAGGCAATGATAAGAGGTCGCTGCGGGATCTTGAAGACTGCCAGGAGGGTAGCAGAAGCATCTTGGACTGCCAGGTGGGTAGAGATGAACATTTGAGACTGTCTAAAAGTCTCATGGACTCAGAGGAAAGTTCAATTCAGCAAGGAGTGTTGATGAAGATGGGATCGATTGATCTCATAGTATGCCAGGAGGGCAGCGGAAGCATCCCATATTTCTAGGTGGGCAGGGATGGGCAGATGAGACTATTTGTGGGTCTCATAAACTCAGAAGTGAGTTGGAATCAGCCAGGGGAGTTGACAGAGCAGGTGAGCTCAAAGATAGATTTGGATCAGCAGGTGCAGCTGACAAAAGGGGAGGAAGATCAAGATGATATTCGGATGATTGGGGGAATTGGAGTATTCCTACCATGGGCCTAGGAGGAGGCAAAAATTGGTGTTGCAGATGGTGCAGCAGCAAAACAGTCTCAGCGGACGATGACTGTCAAGGAGGAATTGGAGTAGACTTTGGAAGCTTCCCAAGCATATGAAGAAGGTGAGCATTCTAAGGAATGGCTCATTAATTTCAACCAAGAAGCTGAGGAAGTTGTAGCACTGAAGCTAACAACCAAAGGAGCAGATGAAGAGGATGATGACCATTCTGAGGAATGGCTCAATATTTTCATCCAGGAAGTTGGAAAGACTGCAACAGGGGAGGTTGCAGAAGTAGAGGGAGAAGAGGCAGACAACATTTTCTTTGTTGGTCTGTGGGAACAGATAGAAGCCCTGGAAGAGAGGGTGAAAGTGCAGGGCATGCACATCCAATAGGTGAATTTGGAAATGGATGAAGGAGGCATGGGAGATCATGGTGATCTTCTCATGTGCCAAAAATTTTTGTAGCAAAGGAGACTGCAAGAACAGGGCCAAACATTGGAGCAACTGGATGCAGTGATTGAGGAGATCAGAAGGCTGATGTTAGGGTCAGCAAAGACTTCCAGTGAGGAGAGGCTGGGTAGAAAAGAAGTAGCAGCAGCGATGTAGCAGAAGCAGAAGCAACAACAACAGAATGGAGCAGATGGGGAGCTCTAGATATTTGTTTGGGATCCAGGAGGATTCCAACCGCTTAGAGGGGAAGCGCATGAGAATGAGCTCATGATTTTGCAGCTGAGGAGTTTGATGTAGGAGCATGTCTCCATGTCAGCTAGCCAGCCAGCCATCCACGTCGAGCGTATGCATTCAAAGGCTGAAGAGAGGCACAACCTCATTTTGAATTTCAAATGAATGTAATTTAATGTGTTTAGGCTGTTGAGCCATAGAGACGTGCCTTTGTGCAGGCTATAGATAAGATAGGCATTTAATGTGTGTAATGGCTGAGATCTAGATCCGATTCTGGACTAGATAGCCCATTCAATGTAATTGAATAGGGTAGGTAGGTTTGGAGGGAAGTTCTCTAAGAGCCCCTTAGGTAAAAGAGATTTGGATATCTCATTTTGGTAGTTAGAAGATAGATGAGCAGAGTTGAGGAGAGCCAAAGAGAGCTCGAGAACACCTTGTACAAACAGGCATTTGCCATTGTTAATATAACACAGAAGTTTTTCTTGCATATATTCTGTGTTGTATGGATGTTTGTGAGTGTTCTTCATATGTTGTGAATGTATGCTGTGGTTGTACATTTGCAGGAGTGTGTTTGATTTCAGGGTGGAAGGTCTTTGAGGTTTCATGCCAAGAGGGCGTGATAGAGTACTACGGTCTTTGAATACCGGTGCACTAAGGATGCACTTCTGAACACAGCGGGGTTCAAAAAAAGGCGTGTTGAGGCACAAGAGATGGAATCAACAACTCAGAGGAGTGAAGACCTCAAGGTTGTTGAATACCTTGGAGGCAAGGCTGTGTATGAGAGACACAGTTGCAGACATAATTCTGCTGTGGATTCTGTAAAGGCTCTGTCAAGTGGCCATTGAGCGTATGCGTTGCGGTGCATTTGAGGAAGAAATCTACTAAGAGTTTGAAGGAAGACCAGAATCACTGAGGATTTTGAGAGCTCTTCCAGGAGGGCATTGAGCAGGTGAAAAGGGTGCACAGATGGGACAGAACTACTGAACATTATGTGGAGAAGATACTCCGCTAGGAGGGCATCGAGGAAGTGTGCAGATAGGCACATAAGTGAAGAGAAATCTTTGAGTTCTAGAAGTTGGAGGAAGTATCCACTTAGGGATATTCACTGGGTTGCTGAACACCCAGAAAAACTCAACAATCAGGTTTCTTGAGTAGAGACACTGCCAACAGGGCATTATATTCTCCATTTGTGGGAGAAGGAAGATAAAAATCCCTCAAGGGGTCTGAGTGTTTGCAGAAGCTCAGGAGGAACAGTGTTTTCACATGCATTTGCGAAGCTCAGAGTTGAGGATTTCGCAAGAGGAAAGAGCGCAAAGGTTGAGGCCTTTGTAAATTAAAAATTTCTCCCAAGTCTGGGATGAAGCGCATGAAGCTTAGGAGGAGCACAACAACCATTGGATTGATAGAGGAGAGAGATCTGGGACATAAATTTCTATGTCCAGGAGTAGCTCAGGAGAAGCGCATAGAGGAGGAGACCGAAAACCATTGGATCTCACTCAGAAATCCCATCAGCCATTGGATCGGGAGAATATGCTCAGATATTAGCCTCTGGAGCGAGTGCGCAGGAGGGCGGATCTGAACTGTCAGATCTGGAGTAGGTAACCGTCAGTCATCAAATTGGATAGGAGTTGCATGAAGGTTACCATTGGGACTTCAGCGATCGAGAAATCGGGATTCTCGAGGGAAAGAGAATCGAGACATTCCAAGTCTCAAAACACCGGGAGGATCTGGACCGTCCGTTAGTGGAGACACGTGGAGGAGATCGAGCAATAGTCAGGATATTATCCATCGGGAAATCAGAGCTCCTAAGGACAAGGAAGTTGGGACATCGAAAGTCTCGAAATCCTGAAGGAATCGAGACCGTCCATCTCTAAGGGACGCATGGAGGAGATCGGTGTCATCGGGAAAAAGACCTGACAAGGAAGTTGTCCATCAGTGTTTGGTTCATTGGGATATCGGAGATCTTGGTGACAAGTTATTTGTGCACTTTGGAATCATGAAACACGATACCCCGATTAGTGGGGGGCAGTTGTCAACACATCAGGGCTGAGGAAAGAGCCATAGTGGAAGCCAGTTGTTAGTGCAATGGAGCGTCGAGATTTGGAGAGTCAGGAATCCCATAGGAATATGCATTTAGGCATTTGAAACCCCATAACCCTAATGGGGATAAGGTTGTGGTCATGGAGTAATGGTCGCGTGGACCCGGGGCTAAGCCAAAAGGGCTAGCTGAAGTTAAAGCACGTCGAGAATCAGAGGATCACGGATCCAGGGGACGATTACATCTTGACATCAAAAACCCTGACAGAAGTATATGGCTGCAGTCATATAGGAGAAGGTCACGTGGACCAGGAACTTAGCTTGGAGGGCTAACTAAAAATATCTCGTCGAGAAATTGAAATCCAAAACCCCGACAGGAGAAGATAAGGCTGCAGTCTTATAAGGATTAGTCACATGGACTAAAGAGCCTAGCCAGGAGGGGATAAGGCCGGGCAAGGAGCTCATCGTTGATTGGGGATTGAAGAGTACAGTGACTCTCGACAATGGGCTTACCAAAACCCCGAAGCCCGATAATAGTTTTCCTATGGGAAAATTGTTCACGGCGAGTGCAGGAGGCCGTGCAGAGGAAAGAAGAAGGACCTGTGGATCGGGTTTTTAGCAGAGGATTCTAGCAGGGGATCTAAATAGCTAATTTGTCTCGCATGAGAATTTGAACGATCCTTAAGACTGGGAGGTCAGGCGCAGCGACCCTGCAGGGTACGTAGGAGCGTCATCAGCGCCATCACTCCCTTAGAGGACAGATCATGTAAAATATCTTCAAGAACAGGCAGATTAGTGTGAGTGTATAGAACACCTTCTGTAGGTTTGGTGGGTGAGGAATTCAAAGAAGATGAAGAAGAGGTTTCCTTTTGCTGAGGGGACACTGTAATTATTTCTTTCGGATGGGATGAAATATCAACCTCAAGAACAGAGTCAGTAATATTAGAAGAAAGTGAAGGTTCTTCTACCTTCAATATTTGAGATAAATTTTCAATTTCCTGAGAACTATGAGTTTCAGCAGCAGGGGATTCAACTAGAGACCTTTTAGATATGAAAGAAGAAGTGTTGGTTTGAATACCTCAATTTAATGTCTTTGCAGATCCGGAAGCCTGTCTTTGCAAAGCTTTACCCTTACTGATGATCTTCTCAGGGTCAGGAACTGGTGTTGTCAGTGGGCCTTCTTGGTTCACCCTGGTGTGAGCTCTTTTTGGAGCCACTTCGTTTCAATGGAGTCACCAAATAGAAAATTACAACCCAAATGATGTCCAGACTTTGTCTATCATCAAAGCTGGAGCTATGTCATCTCACAAGGAAGCTGAGCTTCGATCTCCTCTCCTCGGCAATGATGCCAATTTGTTATCACTCCAGGAAACTCTCCTAGGCTGTAAGTCAGAGATTCCTGGTAAATTAATCTTTTGGTAACTGTTTTCTCAATAAAAAGTGTGGGTTTGGATCAAGTCGGAGGACTGAATCATTTCTCACTCAAAACATGCATGAACACATTTAGATGGACAAGTCTTTCAACCACAAACATTCAGAGAGTTTACAAATAATGGGGTGTATGAAGAAATAACTATTATATCAGAAGAATCACATATAAAGCATATATGAATGGCCAATTACAATAGTCACAGAAATACTTGAAAAGTTAAACTTATGAATGCAGTGATAAGATGACAGTTATTAGGCATAAACAAGCATAATAGCATGAATATAATATCCAGGTGCAAGTACAGAATAGACAAGAAGATGAAATATGAACAAGTTATGGAAAAAGAAGCTTGTATTACTCAATATGAAAATGGGAAGTTTGAGTTACATAATATGAAAAAAGTATCCAAATTCGAACCCTTGGTTCCTATTCTACCTTTAGCTTTATAGTTTTACAATGCAGTTTTGAGATCTTGAAAACATGGATCAAATATGCTAAAGATAGTAAATCAAAATTTAGTTGCAAAAGATGTGGAATGATCCCCAAAAATGAGGTCAATCCCAGATTTCATGGTCTTCCTCTCTTATTGAGTGATGGTGTAGTGTAGGATAGCCTTCCAAGGATGAATTATGACTCTCCAAGAGATACAAATTCGAATTTGTTCATGTGAGTAAGTGTCCCGATTTTCTGTCTTTGTCAAAGATACCAAAAACCTTTGAAACACCTCCTTTTTCCATAATCTATCAAAAATACCTATTGGATCTGTCTTGACAATTCATCAAATGCTCATTCGAAGAGGTTTCAAACCTTTCCAGCTCAAAAAACTTCGATCTGTGTAAAAACTTGATCATTCTGGAAATGATAGGATTTCGGTGGTTAACTTAGAAAGCTCCTGAGCGAATTATCTACCAAAAGTCCTATTTTCAGTGGTTAATGAACAGTCGTCCTGTTCACCTAAACCACCGAAACTTCATCTTTCAGAAAACTTCAAATGCTTACCTTGGATCCCTTTTTGATGTTCAAGGTTTCTTGGATGAGGCAGCCCTGGTTCGTGTAGATCTGCGAAATTCTAATGGATGTGTGGAAGACTCTGGTGTGTCTACCATGGTTGTAGCTAAGTTAGCCAGAATTTCCAATCCAATTTGTTCCTGTGCTGGTGATTGAAACTCTTTTAACTTCAACCTCAGAATTCTATGTTGTCTATATAGCTTCATGTTCTCCCTAATCAATACCCTGTTCCTGTCTTTAATCTTGTCATGATTCTCTTTGAGGGTTTGGTTTATTTTGAAAAGCTCTACATTTCTATCGGTCAGGTATGTATTATCTTTTTTAATCACCCTTTCCAGGACTTCCATTTCATAGACCTGTTGCAGAAGTTTTTTGATTTTCTGTGATCTAGCTATTTTAGGATTACTTGAAGAGGCTTCTTCCACTGCTGGACTATGTGCCTCTGGAGGAGTTGGTGAAGGTAAATTGGAACAACAGTCTGCACCTTGTTCAGTCTGTGCATTACCCTGTGTCTCTTCCAATTCTTGTTCTGGTTCTGAATCACTGTAAGGTAGGTTTAAAGGGTTATTTCTTGTAGCAGGGTCCTTGGACTGCTCACCTTCAAGCTGCAGTTTTCTTTTGATTCTTTTCTTCTTGATATAGGATAATTCTATGGGATCTCTTGGTGGTGATATACCCTTCCTTTTTCTATGACTGCTTTTGGGAGTAATAGTCTTCTTAGTGGCATCCTTTTTACCCTTCTCCTGCTATTGACAATCAGTCTGGAATTCATTCCAGAAGAGGAAATAGTTCCAATATATCTGCCTTTTCTTCAATGACTCCTTGACAATAAGAGTAATGAGTACTTGATGAGATAATATTCTTGCCACCTTAGTGGGCTTGGCCTTGACCTGTTTAGACATTTTCGTGAGGGCTTTGTGCAAGAAAAATGGTAGATTAATTGGGTCTCTGCCTGTAAAATGGTTTAAAAGTTTAAAGTGATAGAACATCACTCTATTGTATTGCCCCTCACATGTTATGTAAACAAATATTGCTTTCAAAAAGGACTGCCACTTTGGTTCCAAGTAAGACATTGGAATATCCTTCTTCCAGATCAAATCTTTATGTACAGGTAGCAAGTATGACCTGAATTTGATGTTTGAAGGTATGGTAGACTTGAACCAACAGTCTCCTAACCTAGGTAAACCTGTATACTCAGCAATGGCAGCTTCATCAATGATAAACTCCTCCTTTCCTATTTTAGCAAACCTCGTATCATAGGAAATGGCAAAAGACTCAGCCACTTGTTGATGAAAGTTGGTTAATTTTTCACAATATGAAAATACCCCGGCCTGTTTGAAGAATTCTGCCACCTCCGGATGAGCTTCTAGGTACCAAACCCCATCCACCTTAGACCTCAAAACTGGCCCTGCTTTTGGCATTGGTCAATGTTGACTGTACCTATGATTATGGAAAATTGAGCATCCAGGGAGACAAAGATTCTAGGATTTAGGAACATAGAGAGTATAACTCGTGGAAGAGCAGGCGGGACAGGGTGACACAAAATTTGGATCATCGAGCTCAAACACTAACGAGTTTTTGGGCGACAAATTGACTGAGAGCATGTCGAAATTTTAGATTTTCAGTGGTATATTCATTTAGATTGGAAACAAGATGGGTTTTGAACTTGCCTGATAAATCGACCTGGCTTAATTGACTTGAGAGTGATCGATGGAATCTAATGGCGCTTTGACAATCACCAGGGTAAACGGGTTCAGGTTATTTGGAAATACATTTAATTTATGAAATCGCAAACTCAAAATTATCTCAGTAATCTTCGGAATTCAAATTGACAATGAATGAGCATTTAATGAGGGATTAACAGGATCATGATAGATTGTGTACTTGCGACTGGAAATGGAGGGAGGCTTCGTGACAACATGCATGAATTTAAGTATCACCACCATGTCTATATTTTGGAAATACAAAAGCAGTTGAAAGGACAACAGGAGCTTCAAAATTTCGGATAGACACCATTAGAACGTGCATACCTTCCAACTTGACGAGCTTTCGGTGGTTACGTTTTCATCATTGTGCCAACTTGACAGCTAGTTCGTGAAAAAGCACGGGCTTTCCATTTTTACCATTGAAACACTTTCAGTGGTTAACCACATTGTTTCTTTGACCTCTCAACTGCCGGGAACAAAGGATTTCGTTGGTTAATGAGCACATTTCAGGCTCACCTAAACCACCGAAACCTGATATTCTGACTTTTGCTTGACCAAACCAAATCCAAAATTTATTTTGAGATTATTTACAGAATAAAAACTCTCTAACCTACTTACAAAAATTTAGGAATAAAATTTAGACCACAACCTATCACCTCAAAAGAAAAATTTCCACCAATTTATTTGAGGAGATAGCAAAGAGGATGACGAAAGAATAAGAAAAGCAAACAGAAATTAACGCAGTTTTACTTCAAAGATTATCCAACCTACAAAGAAAAATGCAGCATGAACCTGAGGTACAGAAACATGGTCATATCATTGGCCACACTAAGAGGAGCACCTCGAAAAAGGTTCATCCCAGAGGTAAAGGACAAGCAGTGGATGATTCCTCTAGGAAGAAAGCTAGCGGTTCGGAGGGCTCTTCTAGCAACATAAGTAGTTCTTATTCTTGAAAAAAACAAAAGAAGAAAAATCTTTCTAAGGGTCATAAATTCAAAGAATTCAGGAAGGCAAAACCACCCTCCTTCGACGGTGAAATAAAGAATGGAGAGGAAGCAGAGGCCTGGCTACTTGGACTAAAGAAGTCTTTTAGAGTCCATGACTTCTCAGAAAATTTGAAGGCCCGAGTGGCCACCTTAAACTTGAAAGAAAAGGCTTCCATTTGGTGGGAAGACCTTAAGAATGTAAAAGGGGTTCACGAAGAAGACCTGTCTTGGGAAAGGTTTGAGAAATATTTCAGAAAGAAGTATCTGTCAGAGAAATTTTTCGACGAAAAAACTAAAGAGTTTTATGAACTCAAACTGGGACAACTCACTATAGAGGAATATGTCAGTAGATTCCTCAAGCTGCTGAGGTATGTACCCTACATAAAAGCAGAAAAGGTAAAGGTGAAATGATTCATCAGTGGACTACCTAAAGACTATCAGAACATGATTGAATTTGATGAACCAAAGACCCTAGAAGATACTATCCAAAAGGAAAGATATTGTTATGAATAGCTTGGACATCAAACAGAACCTCGCGAAGGCTGGAAGAAGAAGAATAGTTTAGGATTCCAAAAAAAGGGGTTTAAATCCCCAAGATTTAAGGACTATAAAAAGAACTCAAGGATGATCTTCCCAGCCCAAAGTGTACACCAACAGAACTTTCCCTCCTTGAGCGGAAATAAACTTTCTGGATCTGCCCCAGTAAAGATTGATAACCCAAATAGAGAACCTTTGAAATGTTGGGGTTGCGGATAAGAACATCTACTAAGAGACTTTCCACACCGACAATAGAATAGTCAAAGAATTTACAACATCCATGAAGCTACCACTGTCAATGATGTGGCTAGGAGTGTGCCACAAATTTATGCATCCTTGGATAATAACCACGCTGACCACCAAGCTTCAGTGGTGGAAATAGAAGGTATGATTTCCAACCATCTAGTGTCTATTTTGATTGACCTTGGTTCAAATTTGAGTTATATAGCCCCTAAGGATATTGATAAGTGTAAACTATAGCCACAAAAACCTACCAAGCCATGGTTGGTACAGTTAGCCACTGGCACCAAAAGAAGGGTAGTAGAGGTCATACCAACCTGCCAATTAATGTTGGGTGAATTCCAACCCAAGAAACCCTTAACATGTTACCCCTGGGATCGTATGATTTGTTGATTGGTATGGACTGGCTAGCTTCCCATAAATCCAAATTGGATTGTTACCATAAAACCTTAGAATGTGTAAGTAAAGAAGGGAAAAGGATAACCCTTCAAGGGATCCAAAAACTTGTCTCGGTGAGACAAATATCATCTCTACAAATGAGAAAGTATTGTCGAAAAGGATGTCCCCTATATGCAATACAGGTGTTGAAAACTATTGAAGATGACAAACCAAGCCTTGAAGACCACCCTACCCTGAGAGAATACAAATTTGTGTTTCTGGAAGAGGTACCAAGTCTACCTACGAGAAGAGACATAGACTTCTCGATAGAACTTGCACCAGGAGCGGTGCCGGTGTCTAGGACACCCTATCGGATGAGCACACCCGAGTTGGTTGAACTCAAATTGCAATTAAGAGAAATGATGGATAAGGGCTATATCTGGCCCAGTGTGTCTCCATGGGGAGCACCAATCCTATTTGTGAAAAATAAGGACGGTACCCTTAGACTGTGTATATATTATCGACAAATCAATAAGGTAACCATAAAGAAAGAGTACCCCTTGCCCATGATCGATGACTTGTTCGACCAATTAGGGGGTGCGTCTATTTTCTCAAAGATTGACTTGAGGTAGGGATACCATCAATTCTGAATCAAGGGTGAATACATCCATAAAACTGCCTTCTGGACGAGGTATGGTCACTATGAGTTAGTGGTAGTACCATTTGGGTTAACCAATGCCCCTACCACTTTCATGTGCTTGATGAACAATGTACTCAACAAATTCCTAGACAAATTCATGCTGGTTTTTATTGACGATATATTAATTTACTCCAAGAATAAAGAAGAGCATGAAGACCATCTTAGGCTTGTACTATAGGTGCTAAGAGAACATCAGCTCTATGCCAAATTCAACAAATTTGAATTCTTCCAGAAGCAAATACATTACTTAGGCCATGTTCTATCCGAAGAAGGAGTAGCAGTAGACCCTGACAAAATCAAGTCTATCATGGAATGGCCTACCCCAAAGGATGTTTCAGATATCATATCCTTTATAGGATTAGCAGGATACTATAGGAGATTTATAAAAGGATTCTCCAAGATTGGTTTTCCAATCATTTCTCTCCAGAAGAAGGGGACAAAATTCATGTGGACACAGAAATGTGAAGAAAGATTTCAGACCCTGAAACATCTACTGACCCATGCACCCGTGTTGAAGATCACCGATCCCGAAGATGACTTCCTCATGTGCACATATGTCTGTAAGGAAGGGATTGGAGGAGTCCTTATGCAAAGAGGAAGTGTGGTCTACTATGAATCTTGAAAATTGAATGAGCACGAAGTCAACTATGTGACCCATGATCTAGAGTTGGTTTCCATAATGCACGCCTTGAAAATGTGGAGGCATTACCTTGTAGGAAGAAAATTTGTACTTATGACAGACCACTGTGGATTGAGATATCTGTTTGACCAACCAAAGCTCAATGATAGACAAGCTAGGTGAATGTCCCTCCTCAGTGAGTTTGATTTTGAAATCAAACATATTAAGGGAAAGGAAAATAGGGTGGATGATGCCCTTAGCAAAAGCATGAAAAAAATTCACCTGGCCGTGATGAGCTCCTGCGAGACAAATGTCAAGGAAAGAGTCAGAAATGCACAAGAAACAGATCCCTTCGTCAATACCGTGACCTCATACCTACAGCAAAAACCCATAGGGGTAAAGTACGGAGACTACCAGATGATCGAAGAAGGCCTGCTCACTTACCAAAGCAGATTGTGTATCCCAGATTGTGACGACTTGAAGAGGTTCATACTAGATGAACTACATAAAATACCCTATACTGGTCATCCAGGATACGAGAAGATGATCACGGCCACCGGGAAACAATTCTATTGGCCTGGATTGAAGAAAGACATAGATGAGTACCTAGAAAAATGCATAGAATGCCAACAGGTAAAAGCAGAACACCAACACCCAACAGGATTATTACAACCTCTACCAATCCCGGAATGGAAATGGGAAACCATCTCCATGGATTTCATCACCGGATTACCAACCTCGACCAAACAGAATGACACCATCATGGTAGTGGTGGATAAATTGAACAAGTCTGCCCATTTCATCCCCATCAAGTTGACTTACAAGGCAATAGACATTGCTCAGGTATTCATGAAGGAGATATTTAAATTGCATGGTATGCCGAAAGAGATCATGTCTGACAGAGACATGAAATTCACTTCCAACTTTTGGAAATCACTAATGGCGGGTTTAGAGACCAAGTTGTTGTTTATCACTGCCTATCACCCTCAAACCGATGGACAGACAGAAAGAATGAACCAAATACTATAAGACATGCTAAGAATGCATGTAATGCATCAACCCAAGAAGTGGGAAGATTACCTGCCACTGGTGGAATTCGCCTACAACAACGACTACCAAGAATCCTTAAAGATGAGCCCCTTTGAAGTCCTATATGGTAGGCTGTGAAACACTCCTATTAGTTGGAGTAATCCCATAAACATAATTTATTTTGGACTCGACATGTTGAAAGAAATGGAACAACAAGTGACTCAAATAAAACAAAACATGAAGGTCGCTCATAATCGACAAAAATGTTACGTCGACCAAAAGAGAACTCCAAGAGAGTTCAAGACAGGAGACCATGCATATCTCAGAGTTAGGCCCAGGAAGAGTTCTCTGAAAATGGGAGCTTGTGCCAAGTTGGAACCTCGATATTCTGGACCCTTTGAGGTTCTATATAGAGTGGGACCTGTAGCCTATAGGCTAGCACTTCTTCCCATAGTAAAAGCACATAATGTTTTCCAGGTTTCATTATTGAAGAAATATGTACATGATTCTAATCATATAATTGACTTTTCTATGATCCAGGTGGAACCAGAGGGAGAATTCCTACCAGAACCTCAATGCATACTGGACAGAAAGGAAACCCCGCTCTAGAACCAAACCATTGCACAGGTCAAGGTGCAGTGGAGACATTTTGGCCCAGATGAGGCTACATGGGAAATGGAGGGTGCCATGAAACAAACATATCTGATTTTGTTTACCTTGGTACATACATGTCATTTTGATAGATAGAACATCGAGGACAATGTTCCTTTAAGGGGGAGGGAATTATAACACCCTATTTCCCCCAGTCTGTAAAAATAACTATACTGGCCAAGAACTATGGAAAACTCAAAGATGTGAATGTGTGATTTGAATGGACCTTAGTATAAAGGGTTGATGAATGTGAATAATGTTATGAATATATGTTGTAGGACTACTAGGAGGGGGATGTGTTGAAAAAGAGACCACGATGGCTGAAGAAAGGTGGTGGAAGGCACCTGGAATGGTGGCGTTAACTTCCACTGAACCAAACTGTATTTGGTCTTAACTAGCCCAGAGAACCAAGAGCGGCTTGTTGGCCCCGAAATGAATTACTCTCCAGGATGGTAGGTTAAGAGGCTCCTCATGAGTTAATGAGGGATGGGGGTGAACCGCCCATCCATGGGGAAATTTGTGCCACACGCAACCTCATCAGAAAAGAAAAGGTAGGTAAAAGGTGTGGGAGGGGACGGACACGAGGGAGAGATCACAGGAAAGAGATCAGAAGAACTCTAGAACAAAATACAGAGTGAGCGATAGCAGAGAAGAAGGAGAGTAACCTTGATTCTCGATCGCTGAAGAACCGAGATAGAGAGTCTCAAACATCGTGGTCTAGCTCGGGGGTGGCTAGTGGTAAATCCATTTGGATTTGTTGAGCCTACGGTTGGGTGGATACGAGCACCCCTCTCAGCAGTTGCATCACCTGGTGTTTTCTAATAAGTGTTTATATCTTTTGTCTTGCATTGAATATCTTGGAATGTATGCTCATGGTTTGAACACTTATAAATGGTTTCTATGTAAGAAATGTATGCATGGTGTTTTGATCAGAAATGGTGGTTGCATTCTTATGTTGGAATGACCACATTTAGTTTATATATATATATATTTATTTATTTATGAATAAGTGCATCTTTTCAGGTCTTCTTTTGGGAAAGTTCCCTCACTCTATAAAGCTGGGGTAAGTGCCTAGAAAGGATTGTCTTCACAGTAAAAACCTTGAGCTTTCTCACTACCAGTCACATAAGCTAATAGCTCAGAGATTTTAAGAGGACCTTCCAGTCGAGTCTTCAAACCTAGTGAAATTTACCCAAGGGCCTAAAGAAGGAATTAATGGCTTAGTTTTTAAAATCCTTCATAGGAGAGAATGGTATTCTTAGACTTCGATATTTTGGAGTTTCGACACCCGGGGTATCTAGGTGCGAGTCCTTTTGTACTTGTGAGTCTCAAAACCCCGACCCTCGAAATACCAAAATGACAACGTGTGTATGAATTAAGGACCTTTCAGTGGTTCGGTACCCAGGATACCCTTCCTCTTGCTAGATGCATGAATGAGATCCTTTCAGAGGATCTAAGGTCTATTATGACCGTTAAATTGGATGAAGGAATGCATGTGTTAATGCCTCGACCCCTTTTTAACCTTTGTAAGTAGAAAAGAAATCGATATCATCGATTCCAAGACCCATGGGAGTACCTGGACCGTCCATCTGTAGAGTACATGTGGCGGACGGTAAGCATTTTGGATTTTCGGCACCTGGGGTACCTAAGTGCGAGTTCTCTTGTACTCGCAAGACCTAAAACCCCAATTCACGAAAACCCAAAATCATGATGTATGGATGAGTTAGGAATTTTTAGTGTTTCAGAACCCAAAACACCCAAGGAAGTATTTCCTTGTACTCACAAGTCCCAAAACCCCGACTTGCGAAACCCTGAAATCAGTCAAGTGTATGATGAGCAGGTGTATCAACTTTTTAGCATTCGGGTAGTTGAGGAGTGTGAATCTTCAACCTCTTGTATCCCAAAATTATGATATATGAAACCCCAACTCGCCGAATCTCGAATTGGCATAGCATGACTTGGTTCATCATTTCGGTGTTTTGGTACTCAGAAAACCCAAGGGTAAGTTTCCCTTGTACTCGAAAGTCCTGAAATCCTGACTTGCGAAACCCCGAAAGAATAGAGTGTGGAGGAGTGGTTATACTTCAGTATTTCGGCACCAAGGGTACCTAAGTGCAGGCTCCATGAATTCGCCAGTCTCGAAACCCTGATTAGCGAAATCCTGATGGAGGAAACCCTAAAATAGAGAAGCATGTTTAAAGTTTTGATGACTCAGAGTTTTCGGCTTCCGAGAAAACTAGGGGCGAGACCCCTTGTTTTCACATAATGCGAAATACCGAAAGGAGGAATGCCGAAATGGCTTAGCACGGATAATATTGGGTATTTCAGTACTCAAGATACCTATTGGCAAGTTCTCTTATACTCGCCAGTCCTGAAAACCCGGTTTGCAAATTCCCGAAATAGATGGAGCGATATATATATATATATATATATATATATATATATATATATATATATATATATATATATATATATATATGCAGGTTTCAGAGTTTCAGCTCCTGGGAAACCTAAGCGCGAAACCTCCTATTGTTGCATATCCCAAATTTTCGGTATATGAAATCCCAAAGGGTAGAGTACTAGGGCTTAATTTGAGTTGCTTTCAATCTCGATAAGTAGTTAAAACCATTTTAGGTTTCGACTCTTTAAAAGACAAGAGAGAAAAGGAAATACATGTATTGTGATTTCCTGAATCACAAAAGCCGATGAGCACCTTTCCTATAAGGCCTGTGGTCCTAGACGCCGTTCATATGAGTACGGATAAGGGATGGCAGGGTCTATATCAGGCCCCATAGGGATTTGGGGAATTATGTTCCTCGGAGAAAAGTAGAAAAAGGCCGAAAAATTCTGAATTCCGAAGTGGGTATGTTACATGTAACTAGTAGGTCCTCCTACATATGGTTGTTGTTGACCAGGATAAACAAGATTCGATGATGGCTGAGAAACATTTGCATAACCTGGTGTGTTCTGATCATTATAATCTAGGTGATTTTCTTTCCCAGAAAGAGGATGAACATTGTGCCCTTAAGGAGGGTAAGGAGTAGATCCTGGAGGCGGATACACATTAGACCCATGGGGAGGATAAGGTTGTTGTCCTTGAGGACTCCAGGTGGTGTTTGGGATGCAGCCCGGATAAGTTTGTCCATAAGATGGTCCAGAAAGAACAAGATTTGATACTCCTCCTTGTGGGTTATGATATGAGTGCCCCCCAACATGGGGTTGGGTAAATGTGCCTCCGAAAGATACTCCCCAGGATTGTGAAGGGTTTCTAGCAGACAAAGGTTTCCCCCATGCCAGCGGTGGATTAATGACCAGGGTAATACTGGAAAAGGGAGGTTGCCCTCCGGGAAGAACATGAAAAGGGGGTTGTCCCCTGGGAGGGGTAGGCCCACCATAGGATGGTGGTCTTCCAGAATGGATAGGTTTGCTAGATGGTGGTTTCCCTCTAGTTGGATGTATTTGGATGGAAAGGGTCTACATTCTCAAGTGAAAACATGTCCCACCAAGATTGTGCGGAACATGTGGAGTTGTAGAGTGAAAGTTTGTAAAAGAAAGGGTAGGGATCAGAGTTCCTTGGGAATGAGTAGAGGTGATGAGTCCAGAATTTGGATAGACTTGTGCTAATGCAACAATAGGGTTAATGACTTTATCGATGGAGTGATTCATAGTTTGACCAGATGGCCTAGTTTCAATAGGAGGGTCATGAGGATTAAAGGGTTGTTGAAAGGATTTGAAATGCTCATAGAGATCGCGTCCCGATGAATTCCTCCATACAAAATGAGCATGTGTGGGATTTGTATCTACTGCAGTGGTAGGATGAACAAGAGTTCTATACTCATCACCAATGGTTGGCTCTGTGGATCCCATATATGTTTTGGTAAAATATCTCTCAGGTAACTATGGGACCTCTTCGTCTATGACGTTCCCAAGGGAGTATAAACAAAGAAAAAGTGGTTCAAGAGGGGTTACCAACACAGATGTAGTGAGAGGAGTGGGATTCTCAACCGTAACCAAAGCACCTTCTGAATTTTCTAATGAAGGAGCAACAACACTCCCAACATCAGATTGATTTTGTACCTCTCCACGGTAGTTTTCTTCTGGAGGGTTATGAGGTAAGGTTTGGTAGCCTTCCAGAGGCATCCCTTGCATCCTAAGTGATCAACGAATACCTTTATCATCTACAGGCTCAATTTTGGAGAATAATAGTACACGCTAAAAATCTAGGGCCAACTAACAAAAATACACAGCATACACTAATAAAATCTAGGAATCAAAACCAAGCAAAAAAAACTTCTCTCGATGATCGTACTAGTTGGTGATGAAATCCAACATCGCGTGACGAAGTCAAGAAGGGGATAGGATATGGTGGAATAGTTACAATGGAGACCTGCTTAACAGACTTTCACCTTGGTGCAAGATTCCATACAATAATTGTGGATTTACCCTCCAAGGAGCCCGAGTGAGTTTGACCAATGTCTGTTCTAGGTACGATGAGACTTCCCTTCACCGTCACCTCATGTAAGTACCTAAGGATTATGGAAACTAATGACACCAACTCGCAGTTAGCCCCTGAGCGGGTACAGTCGACATTCTGATCTGAACATATGGGCAGGATAACAAGTCCAAAATCAACTCGAGAGACTCCCACACATAATCATGGGTATACCCTCAAGTGACCCCCAATATATGATCCGACCACTACAAACAGTTGAACCACAGAGGGATAATATTCGTAAATCTCCTGAATGCGGCCCCGTACATAACCCCTGTGTTTGCACCCTTTTCATCAACTTGGTGAGAAAATCGAGGGTGCTTACATGCCCAGTTGGGTCTTGCTGAGTATGATAGTTGTAGAGGAAAGAGTTAGATTAAAAAAAAAAAAACTATAAGCAAGAATTAAATTAAAACAAACTAAAACTATGAGCATATGGATAAAGAAATAACAAACAAAAAAAGACCAATATCACCAATGTTTTTGGGCTGATCTATTGATGAAATCAAAGCACAATGAAGAAAGGGGACTATGAGTCCCTTCTTTCTCCAATGGAAGGCTCTTGAGGTCCTCACAAACTTGCTCTCCTTACAATAAGAAAATGAAAATGATGGTGAAAGAACTCCTAGCACATCCACTCAATGGAGAGGTGGATAGCTCAATGAAATGGTGCCAATGTGTTATTGCCAAGGAGTGAGTCCTTAAAACAATC
>ML776630.1:1544103-1557414 GCA_009831015.1 Picea engelmannii | reverse complement strand
GCATAACATTACATGAAATTCCTTGAGAAAATGATGTTTCTTCATGGATTTTTATAGCATAGCATTGGGTGATTATGTAACTCCTTTGAAGTGTGAAAAGGGGCTCTTTAGGGCTTCATTAGGTCTTTGACCATCCTACCATGAGGATTCAGCTCAGATTTGAGGGTCAAATCGGCTTGGGAGCTGATCCATAAGTGGTTGGGAGGCCGACCAATTCAATAAATGCGCCGTTTAGCAGGTGCGCGAGATTTTGCGCCCATAGTCGCGCATCATGCGTGTATGCACACATGGTACATTTTTGTTCCTCGCATGTGCGTGCACACCAAGCTTCTGTAAAGTGCCTTTCAATTTTTGGTTATTTTGTACAGTTTTTGACCTTTTTGAAATGCTATGAAATTAATTCAGTTCCATGAATGACTTCATTACTGTTTGACGATGTTGAGTTCTTGTCGCCATGTGCGGATGAAATTTTAGTGATAACAGATGCCCCCTGATGGATGAGGTTAGGAGCATACGTATAGCCAAAATCCATCAATGTTTCTTCTACTGAGAATGTTGTTGTAAGAGAGAGAAATAGTGGGACCATGCAGAGAAATCCTTTGGAGAAGAAAGGAACCGGTAGAACCCGACCTTCCAGAAGGTGCGTAACAATATACAACTATGTAAAAACGAGGTGAGCATGCCCCGTGCTCGTGTTATGTAACTCTGAAAAAAGATGATGGAAGTGTTGGTGTAGATAACTGTAGCGCCCTCGGGGGCGGTGATGATAAAGGCAGAAGACAATTCTGCAAAGGAATATACTCTGAACAATAGGTAATGATCGCGATAATAAGCAGTGACGATGATGTGGGCATTGATGGCCCTACCAGGTTCAGAGGTCTTCGACAAATGATAAAAAGAACTACAATAGTCACAAAGTAAGACCCACCATAACATGAGAAAGTGTTGGCATCGAATGTTATGGGGGCCAATGATAGTAGGGAGAAATGGTGTTTCACCCTGTGTCATCTGATATCTCTCATTAAATGGAGAATGAGAATCAAGATACTGTCGCCCTTCTGGAAAATGTGTGCTACTGTCGACAAAAGGGGAATGTAACTCCTAGAAGCAAAGGGCTTCATAGAATCTACTGAGGTGAGGAAGTGGCAGAGGTACATGGATGAAGTCCAAAAGTGGGGAGACTCAAGACTTCCCTTGGTGGGAGAGTATATGATATAATGAGTGGCCACAACCGTGTGACAAGGTCGAGTGTCAGGGGGACATCAAGACCGAGGATAAGTTGTGCCAGAGGCGGGACAAGGTGAACAAATTTAGAGGGTAAGTGACCTGTGGAGTACTCTGAAGAGATGGACAATGCTGACAAGGGTAGATGAGAAGAAATGCTCCAACCAAGGGTGACATGGGTTGCGTGTGGCCAAAAAGGAAGCAAGTCGCCAACGGTGATGACAAAATAAAATGTAATGACTGGAAATAAAGGCGTTTGTACAATAAATAATGAATAATTGTTTGGGGAGAAATGTACAAATACAGAAACGGGTGCCCCAGTGTGAAATGCATGCCCCAGGGAGGGCAGAATTTGCTTGGAAAACTGATGAAGGGTGGGGGCCCCATTGGTGAGTTTTTGTATGAGGTCGGTGAAATGAGGGTAGGTTCGCAGATGGACAAAATGATTGTGGATGAAATGGAGGGTTCATGATACAGCGGAGGTGCAGGTAAAAAATAGAACTGTAAAGAGATAATCTGGGAGTCCAGGTGGGAAAGCTAGCAAAATGAGGAGAAGGAGTATGTGGCTGATTCACAACATGATGAAAGACTATCGGGACTCCCATCCCTAAGGGGTAATGAAGAACAACATGAGTGTCAAAAAGTGCCAATAGGTGCTATGAATGGGACAACTCATGTGGGTAAGAATGCTACCGGGTAACAGTACCGAAAATGCAAATGGAGGTGTGGGTATTGGAGAGCCAGGAATGAGGATCCTACAGGCCAATATCAGCGGGTGTGACTAGAAATGTAAATGCAATACAGAGGGAGAGACTACATGCCAGGGCTGAATATATACCTGAAGGGATGATGTCGATGACCGATAAGCAAGTACCTGCACACATAAAAACCAAATACCCAAAGTGAACAATATCTGTCGAGAATCAAAGATATGAGCATGTATTAGATAAATGTGACAATGCGTGTGCGTACTTGACCATGTTATGAAAAAATGTGCCCCGGGGGCTCAGGATGAAAACTGACCCAGGGAAAGCTAAGATGTAGGTGGCGGGATGTTGATCCCGTGGCTGAAGACGGTTTGAAAAATAGACACCTTGGGCTCCTGGAATGGTGAGTGGAAGTTGGGCAAAAGGGCTATATATGGCTGTAGGGCCTACATTGCCACCTCATTTGTACCTACTGCAACAGTGACTAGACGAGCAGATTTTAGAGGAGATTTGGAGATTCAGGGAGGATGAGGCATCTGATCGACGTTCTGTGAGTATCAGGTTAGTGGTCTGATGATCCTGCATAGAAATAGGTTTTCAATTTTTGGGCAGGGCTAGTACGGGGGGCCATACAGGGGTAATTAGGGGATTTTGTCTGGGGTGTGGGCCCACATGCGTGGGTGATTCAGTGGAAGGCGCGCATACGTGCACTCCTGTCCACCGAATAGAAGCACATGGGTGTGTGGGAGGGGGAATTTAAGGCGCACCCTAGGGGCGCGCCTAGGAGTTGAACATGTGCGCATCAGTACGCGCCTATGGGTTGGACAGGCGCGCACTTGTGCGTTCCTGTATGATGAATAGGTGCGCTTGGGAGTGCGCCTATGCAGTGAACATGCGCGCATATATGTGCGCCTGTATAGTGAACAGGCACGCATGTGTGCACGCCTGTGGGTGAAAAAACCACATCTTTGAGGCAAGGTTTAAGGGTAAAAAATGAGTCTGTTTGATGCTGTTGATGGGTATCGGAGATGATATAGGACTCTATGTTGATTGTAGGTGGCTAGAAGAGATGATTCTAGTGTGATGGCGAGAGCGAGACTGGGCCCAGCTGTGAGATATTGTGGCCATTGAGGGGCCTGGGGTGAGGGCGACTTTAGCAACCTGCGGGTTGCTAAAGTTCTTTGAGTGCTCGTTGATACGGGCACAGGAGTACTTACTACAGTTCCTGCTCCAGATGTGGATTTTGGAGATGCACTACTTCCTCGTGAGAGGAGAGAATATCCCCTTTACTGCGGTGGAGGATGTTTATTTTCTGACTGGGCTCCCCTTTCGGGGAACGCCCCTACCGACGGAGCCGGTACTACCCAGGACCACGACGCTGGCTGAGATTGGCCAGAGATATTGCTCGGGCTGAGGCTTCATGTCTGGGATTGTCGTGAGCATCAGTGCGATCGACTCCCTAGCTCATCGATGTATAACAACGATGATTTTACGAGTATACAGGTCACTGATGACCCAGCGTATTAGTGGTGGCCAGTTGTTGGTGCTGGAGAGAGTATTGGATGGCGATCAGTTCGCTTGGGGACTGACGCTACATGCGAGGATGGTGACACAGTTGGACCACTATCGGTCCACTGATGGAGGAGAGTTTTCTTTTGGGTCCATCTTAGTGGCCTGGTTTTTTGAGAGGGTGTCGATGTTGCGCCCGAGGGTTCTGCTGGAGATGCCAGGGGCACGAGAGCCATGATTGAGGTGGTGGTCTTTAGTTTTGGTTTGCCACGGTGGTGGCGAAGGTGGTCACTACTTCTCCGCAGATGCGGCATAGATTTGGCGGCAGATGTCGTGGGTAGTACTTCGGTACCCCTATGCTGGGGTTGACTTTCGGGGTGACCTGGACATGGTATTTCCTCTAGGGGAGGTTTTTGATCATCGAGGTACGTTTTTTGATTTATGTATGTGTGTATTTTTATGTTGTTTTGTGATATAGCAGTCCATATATGATATAGATGCTGATATGATTTTTTGTTGTTGTTTTTTGCGTGTGCATATGTGGCACCTCGCAGGCGCGAGGTGGAGATGCAGTGAGCGCTAGTTCGGCAAGAGCCGGTGGGATGACCACAGGGAGAGAGGCGGCAGCAGGAGGATGTCGCGGGTCGACTGGCAGAGCCCGAGAGGGCAGCGAGGCAATGTCGTTTCGATGACCCTGGTGCAGGGCCATCACATGCTCCTCCGACAGCAGCGGGAGTGGACTTTGATGATATGCGTCATCGTCTAGAGATGGTGTTGCAGGACATGTCGGAGGGCATGTGGACATGGATCCAGGATGAGATCTTCCTGAAGCAGTGTGGGGGGGTGACACCACCATGGCGGGCTATAGTGCGACGAGCAGCTATTCTTGCCACGATGACGAGTGGACGCCTGCCGCCGGGGCAGGAGGGTCCTGTGGGTGGTCCTCCACCACCGCCTGTAGCAGGTGGTGGTGGGCCACCACCTCCTCCTGAGGGAGGAGAAGGTGGTGGTGTGATAGAGGCACCATGACCGATGGATGATGTATCTCTTTTTGGTTGTATTTAGGCTGGTGATCCGATTTTTGTACCGAGGGACTATGCTATCCTACGGGCACGTGTATTTTTGTATGTAAACATTCGGATGGCCTGTAGGCCTTGATATATATATATATGAGTATACATATTTTTTGAGATCCTGATGTCGTTTACATATGTCTTTTGTTGATGATGATGTCTATTCTATCTATATGATGTGACAGGATTTATGAGATGTGTTATGTATGTGTAGCTTGATGTGATATATGCCAATCTAACACCATGTTAGCTATTTCATCTGTTGTTTGATTCAATTGTCTTAGAATATGTGTAAATGTAATGGAATCAAAATGTCGAGATAACAGTCTAACCTGCAGGTATTTGCGAAAGAGGCACGGATCGCGTACATGGTATACATTGTTGAGCTAGAGAACAACTAGTTGTGAGTCGAGGAAGATGCTAAGGTGGTGAATATGATGACGATGGGCGCCGGCCAGGAGGCCAATGACCATAATGTATTCGGCTTGGTTATTGGTTGTTGGTCCCAAACAGAGGCCGCTTGAATGTAGCATTTCATGTGAGGGGGTATATAAAGCCCAAGCTGCCGAAGCGATATTTTTTGTCCAACGGATGGTGCTGTTGGCGTAACCAATGTGGTAGGCTGGTGGAGGAAGCATTTGTCAATAACACAAAGGATAGTTTAGATGAGAAAAGGATTAAAAACGATAGAAAAAGAAATAACCTAAAGTAGGATGACTACTTCTAAGCATAAAATTTCTTGAGGTATAACCCATTGATGGGTTCCTTGAGTGAGAGGCCTTCGGGGGAGGCCAAGATGTATGCGCCTTTGGTGAGGCAATGTTGGATGATGTAAGGGCCGTGCCAAAGTGATTCGAATTTTCCATGGCCAAAGTTATCATGAGCGATATCGTAAGCTAGGACAAGGTCGCCCTCTCGGAATGACCGAAGGTTGACATGGCAATCAAAGGTAGCCTTGGATCATTTTTTAGCTGCCTCATTGTTCTGTAAGGAAGATCAACGATCTTCATCCAGAGACTCCAAGTTCAGAAAGCGTTGCTCCATCGGAGCAGTGTCAGGTAATAGCTCAATTGTGGTGCGTAAGGTGGGGATTTCTCACTCGATGGGAAGAGTTTCCTCGACCCCATGGACTAAATGGAATGACGTGAAACCTGTAGCGGTATTTACTGCCGTTCGATAAGCCCATAGCGTGGAAAATAACATGTGATTCCAATTGGTTTTATGTTTATTAACCGTGCGTTGTAACATGGTATTGAGGACTTTGTTTACTGCCTCGACCTGTCCATTTGACTGAGGGTAATATGGTGAGGAAAACTCGTGAGATAATCCTAACCGAGATGAGAGTTCGACGAAGATCTCATTCTCAAAGTGTTTCCCATGATCAGAAACAAGTTGGAGTGGTACTCCAAAACGGGATATGACGTGGTTAAAGAAAAAACGTGTTGCAGTGTCAGTGGTGTTGTTGAAAGTGGGCATAGCTTCGGCCCATTTGGTGAAGTAATCAACGACGACAACAATGTATTTGTGACCATTGCTGGAAGGGGGATTACAATTCATAAAGTCAATGCCCCATTTATAAAAAGGGCCTGTAGTAATGACAGGGTGAAGAAGAGCGAGGGGAGCTCGGGCTTTGTTGGCGTAGAGCTGACATTTCTCACATCATTTCACGGCATGAATGTAATCATGAAACAAGGTAAGCCAAAATTAACCGGCTCGAATAATATTTTGAGCCATGGATATACCCGAAAGATGGCCCCCACATGCACCACTGTGGAAGTCGTTTAAGACTCTTTCGGCCTCGTCAATAGTTAGGCAACGACGAAGAATGGTGTCGACGCCCCGCCAGTATAGGATGTCTCCGATGAGGAGATAATCGGGGGCTTGATGGAGAATACGTCGTCGATCATCTCGTGAAAGGTGGTTACCGAACTTTTGAGTTCGTAGGTAGACGAGAAGGTCGCCATACCAAGGATCATCTGAAGTGATGTAAAAGAGATGTTCGTTGGGAAAGTTGGTATTGACGGGGGCACTGATGGTGTTAGAGGGGAGGGCCGTGACAAGTTCAGAGAGAACGAGGGATTTATTAATCTTAGGTGTTGAGAACTCGAGGTCATACTCCTGGAGGATAACGATCCATCGAGCGAATTTTTCGTTAACTTGTCGACGACTGAGAAAATATTGCATAGGGTTGGAATCTGCGATGACCCTGGTGGTACGAAGCAGAATGTAATGGCGCAGTTTCTGGACTGCGAGGACAACTGCAAGAGAAAGTTTCTCTTCGTGTTTGTACTTCAAGGGTGGTCCCGAGAGGTTCTTACTAACGTAGTAAATGACGTTTTCATCATTGTCATCTCCGATCTGAACGAGGACACCGGCTACTGATACAGCTGATGCTGATACGTAGAGGATGTAGTTGCGATTATATTCAGGTGCACTAATCAAAGGTGCATTCGAAAGCGCGGCTTTAAGATCGTCAAATGACTATTGGGCATAGTCATCCCAGTGAAACAGGATGTCATGACGTAGTAAGCAAAGGAAACCATGTGCGCGGATGGCGTAATCTGGGACAAAGCACCGAAGACAGTTAGCTTTGCCCTGAAGACTCTAAAGTTGCCGTAAATTCTTGGGAGGTGAAATTTCGGTGATAGCTTTGACCTTGAGGGGGTCCACGGTAATACCTCTTTGGGAAATGATAAAATCGAGGAGGTGCCCTACGGTGACGCAAAACACACACTTGAGAGGGTTCAAGCGGATGTTGTACTGGCGACACCGTTGAAAGATGATTCGTAAATCATCAATATGTTGGGTGCATTTTTTGGAGCGAGCTATGAGTTCCTCCAAGTAAGCGAGGATGATTGCAGCCAAATCGTGAAAGATGTATGTCATCGCCCGCTAAAACGTTGCACCGACATTTTTTAGGCCGAAAGGCATGACACAATATGCGAAAGTACCCCATGGGGTAACAAATGCGGTTTTATACTGATCAGCTGGGTGAATTTGAATTTGGTTATATCCAGAGAATCCATCCATAAAGGAGAGAGCCTCGTGGCCGGCGCAGTCGTCGATAATTTGATCAATGAAAGGCGTTGGAAAGTTGTCTTTGGGACATGCGTTATTGAGATTGTGAAAGTCTGTGCAAACACGAATAGTGCCCTATTTTTTGTCAATGGGTATAGGGTTGGAAGCCCATGAAGTGTAAGCGATGGGGTAAATAAACTTGGCCGTACGTAATTTGTCAATTTCGGCTTTGATAGCCGCGACCTTGGATGGGTGTAGCGGTCACTGTTTCTAGCAAACTGGTGTGATGTCAGGCTAGGTGTCAATGTGATGCTCGATAATAGATGGGTCAAGGCCAAGCATTTCTGTGTATGAACAGGTGAAAATATCCCTATATTCCTGGAAGAGGGATTTATATGCGGCGATTTCCTGAGGAGTGCAAGTAGCTCCAATGATGATTTCTTCGACGATGTCGTTTTTAATGGAAATGTCGATTTTGATGGTGGGGGAAATGTTGGCCATATTACCTTCTTCAAAAGTGTCGGGGGTAGGAATGGGATTGTTGAACCAATCGATAGGCCCTGATGGGATAAAAATTTTGGTTTTGACCGCGTAAATGGGGTTTTGTTTAGGAGGCATGAGGGCTTCTTGTGGAAGGAAGAGTGCACGATGATGTAGTGCGTCCCAGGGAGAGTCTGGGCATTGTAGCTCTTCAAGTATTTCCTCATCGTATTGGAAACAACGATAATATAAGGGGTCGTGAGGAGTGACCTCCGGGGTGGAGTGGTTGCCCCCTGTTGGAGAAGCAGAGGGAGAAATGTTAGGCGAGGGGGAGGGTTCACTCGACATGAACCGTATGTTGAAGTACTGAGGGGTACCTGTGGTGGTTGGATGGAGAGTCTCTGTAGGAGAATGAGCAGGAGAGTTGGGGGGGTTGCAGGGTAAATCCTCAAAGACGTCATTTAAGAACCATGGAGGCATTGGAAGTGCCTCGGGCTCGGGAGCAATGACATGAAGATCCGCTAGTGACGAGGTAAGGTCATTGGTCATCTCTGCGGGTTGGTGATGTAGGGCCAATTAACGTTGCCTGTATGCAAGGATCATAGGACACTGGTATGTAAAATGAGCTAATGAATTGCAGAGAGAGCAAGGGAATCTCATACGTTCATTGACTGAAGTGGTGACATAACGAATGTCATTGATATTTGTTGGAGAGGATGTAGCAGGGCGTGGGGTGTTCTGGAAGTTTTGGCGTACAGTAGCTAATGTCTGCTGTAAGCGTGGCAGTGCTGGGAAATGATGGGTATAATATCCATACTCTGAAAAGATAGCGCAATAAAATTTGGTCCTCAACCCTTTACTACTGGAAGGTTGGGTGGGAGTAGTGGGACTAGTAGTAGTGATGGGTGTTGTAGGAGTTGGATTGAGGGGAATCAAATTTTGTAATTCTGGTAGTGATGGGCAGTTGTTGGTTTGGTGACCCTCTTTCTCACATAGTGCGCAAGGTGGTGGGATGCATGGAGGAAATGGAGCAGTGGGCTCCTTCTTCTTTCTCCTGCCCCTAGCTGTAGCATGGGGGGTAGGGTGTATGGGGGTAGTGGGGGTAAGGACGGGAATTGTCATGGGGAGGCCTTCCTGTGGAGGCAGGGATGGGCGAGGGACCATCTCAGGTGGGTGTAAATACCACACTAGGATTGCTAACACCATATTAGGTAGTGTGAGCATGGCAGCTACCTAGAAAGCTTCTATACCTGGTGGAGGGTAAAAGAAGGGAATTTGTGTGAGGGGTTGGGGAACTTTCTCCCACACGGGACTATGCCCTTGAGGGCACGTGGATTCATGAATGATTGAGGTCGACGAGTGCGTAGGAGGCTCTGACTAGAGTGGTTCTGCGACTATTGAGACGTTAGGAATGACGGAAGCCTCCTGAGGAGGAAGAGTATCCTCCGTGTGAGTTCCGTTAGATGAGACGACGCATACTTGATTAGGGGGAAGGAGTGGTGGTGCTCCATGGCATGTCCCTAATAAGGATGGATCTTTAAAAATCCCAGGACCCATCTCGACGAGTGGATATGCATCTTTGTTGGTGTGAATGAGAGGAAGAATGTTATCGAGGTTGGCAAAGGGGTTAGGCTCATAATGTGAGACTTGGTCGATGGTCACAATATTTCTGTTGTGGGGGAACATGATTGTCCAAAAGACGGAATATGCCACTGCCTTCATAGCATACATGTAGCTACGTCCGAAGAAGATATTGTAATCGAGTGGGGCATCGATAAATTCGATATCAATGAGAATGGTTTTGCCTCCGAGTTCAACGGGGACATTTTGGAAGATCCCTTCAGGAGATGATGGTCGTCTGTCATAAGCTCTTAATGTGATGGTGGAGGGAATGAGTTCCAGGGAACCAAGTTTTTGCCATACTATTTTGGACATGATGCATGTAGATTCCCCTTCATCGATGATACACCGATGAACGATGATGTTCCGTATTTTTACTGGTATTTGAATAGCGACCAAGGTGGGAAGACGAGGTTCATAGCTGTCAAGATCAAAGGTGATGATTCGAGTATCTGTAGGGTCGACTGCCCCCAAGGCAGAACGTAGTGATTTATGCTGCGTAGGGCAAGTCTGGAGGACTTCCAAAACTGACATGGCAGTCGGGGATTGCGCTAAGTCATCTACCAAACTATAATTATGAGTTGCCCTAGCCTGTGGGTTGTGAACATTCCTACACAAGGGGATGCGAGGGATGCGTAATGGTGGTTCGGCGGAAGGGAGAGGGATCACCAACGGGGGTCCCGTCGGTGTAGGGTTTATCTCTGGAGAGATAGGAGTAGACTCAGCTGGTGTCTGATACTGACGATTCCGTGTTTGCAGAAGGATTTCTTCCTCACTGGTGAGGAGAATGGTATGCTCTGTGGGATTGTGGGGGTTGTGGTATTGTCCCACCTGAGGTGGGGGATGTTGTGTGTCCTGTTGGGTGTTTATCACACCTTGATGTGGGATAGGATTTTGCAGCACGATGGGAGGGGGTTGTTGCATGTACTGTTGTGGTGCCTACTGAGGGGTAGTTTGTGCAGGAGAAGGGGGAAGGCTCCCAGAGTCTTTCAACCTTTTGAAATCAATGATCTTGGGGAAATGGTGAGTGTAATGACCGAACTTGGCACAAAGGGAACAAGGGAATATGGTTTTAACATTATTCCACCCTTGGCATTTGTTGTTATTGCCCCCTTGGGGGTTTTGGTTCCCTTGGTTCTGGTTGCCCCCAGTGGGTTTGTGTTGTGAAGGTTGATTCCCGCCTTGACCAGGGTTGTTGTTATTCCTATTCCTTCCTTTCTTCTTGGCATTGTTCGATGGGTGAGTTGGGTTGGTTGTATTCAACTGTTCAAAATTTTGATATTGTTGAGCAGCCGAAGGTTGAACAAAATTTACCCCCACATGTGGGTGTGGGGGAGCCATGGGTTGTGGAGGACCAGGAAATGGGAAGTATGGATTTTGTGGTGGTACCAATCCATAAGGTACATAGGAAGGCGTAGTTCTTTCACTAGTACTATAAGCTAATGTTGAGGGAGTACCATTGTTTGTGGGAATAGGTGGATGTATGGGAGGTGTCGGTGGTGGTCCACTGATGGGTGGAGGTATAGCAACAGGATATGGCTATTGATAAGGGGGTGGGGGGTAATAAGGAGTTCCCCCATATACCGGCGGGTATTGAGGTGTTCCATACATCGATGGTGGTTAGGTTTATGGACCATGGTGTGTGGTGGCACCTATTAGTCCATCTGCTGAGTGAGACATCCCAGGTTTGTCTTGACCAAACAACACATGTTTTGGAAGATCAGGAAGTACTGTGTATAAGTACCCTGAATGTGCGTAGATAAGGTCATACTGCTGGGCCTTACTAATGGCTTCCTCTTCAAATTGAGGGAAGGTGTAAGCGATGTCCTTTCCAAGGAGAGAGACAAGTGATCTAAGAAACCAGTCAAGGCACTGTTGCTTGGTGGTTTCTTCTTTACACAAACTACGTCGCCTACGCCACTCATGATTGTGGTCAGCGATGTGGGTGGTTGAGGTTTGTTTGAAGTTAGATAGTAGTTCTAGACCATTGTCATGGTGGATGGGTAATTGGAAAAATGTCAAGAAGGCTTTGGCCAATGACTCAAAGGTCCCATGGGACCCTGATTTTTCTTCGACATACCATTTGGTTGATGGGCCAGTAAGTGTGCGTTGAAATAGTCGCAGTCTGATGGAATCATCCATAATGCTATTGGAAGAACACCATAGATGAAAGGTAATGACATGGTTGGCGGGTCATCCCCTGCCTTTCCTTCAAACTTTGGTATGTCTGAAAGAAGTTTTGTTGGCATTGCAGGCCATGTGGCGTCATGCAATATAGGATCATTGGTGAGCTTGGTGAGATCCGGTATGTTGAGAGAGGCCAAATATGGCATCTGTAGTGGGGTGGGAGGGTTAGCTCCAGCCATAGTCTTTTGTGAACCTGACCCTTGATGGGGACTAGGTGGGTTGGTGCTCCCTCCTTGATAGGAAGTGGGTCCCCCACTTCCGTGTAAAGGAGAGAGAGTTAATGGATGAACTTGGGAAGTTGACCCAAGTAATGTAGAACCAAGCAAAGTTGATCCTAAGATAGTAGCACTCACAGGAGTGTGTGAAGGAGGTATTGATGAGTGGGTACGACCAGATACTCCCCCTAAGATAGGAGGGAGGTTGATCAAGCGTCGTGAACGACGGGGGTTCTGTGGTTCCCCTATGATGTCATACTAGTTGTGTGAATGTGTGCCAAAAGTGGTGAGAGAAATATAGAAACAAGAGTCTTTGTTGTGATTATTTACACAATATATATCAAAGTCAAACTTTAATCAGATGTGCATCATACATAAATGAGAAAGAAGCATATATGTGGGTAAGAGGGTTTTGTCCGCGTGGGGGAATCAAAAGAAAGCAAATACTCGTGTCCTAGAATACGTAACGTCCTTCCTCTTAAATAGCACTGGAGCTTCCAATAGTACTCAACAGTGGGGTCTGAAGTCACCGACAGAGACACTAGTGAAGGATGAAACAATTGGTTATAATGAGGGGTAGAGGGGGCATATCCCGAAAGAGCTGGTGATATTTCCCAATATCCGCACAAAATCCAATCAAGGTGCAATTGCAGCCCACAATTTCCACCTGGGTAGATGTCCTAAAGTTGGTCACTAGGTACCTCGGTCAAAGTGTGGCATTTAGATTTTTGGCCTAAGAAATGGGTCACGGGCTGGATCCCGTCCAAGAGGTGGGTGCCTCAAGGGGGGACGCACAGAACAAACGGACCTTGGCCTTCAACCCTTCATGGGTATCTCCCTGTCTTATGGTGATTGGAACACTTGACTTGGAGGATTTGAAATTCCCTATTTGAAAACCTCTATGTTTTGAAAATGCAAGAACCAGATAACGGGGAGTTATTTGGATGCCTATCCCCGAAATCCTACCTAGACTAAAATTTTCTTTTGGCACCTCCCGTGGAGGAAAACTTAGTGATTTTTTAGAAACATTTTAGGTGATGTTGTTTTGTGAGGCTGGGGGTGAGAACCAACCTCGTTTGATTAAAAGTGGGAGTGGATAGTCCTATCAAGAAAAGATGGGGTATTTTTGGAATCCCTTTGGAGGAAACTTACTTAGACCTCCACGTTTCGAGAAGAGGCTATGTGAGTGATGAGTGACTTTTGTGTGTGAGTGAAAGTGTGCCAAGTTTTAGTTAATTAGATGTCACCTTGCTGCATGTGGACTTCGCTTGGTCCTTA
>ML776630.1:1514309-1543353 GCA_009831015.1 Picea engelmannii | reverse complement strand
TCCTCCTAAGTGCCTATGTTAGACTAACCTCTTTATATGATGAGGGGACTAAGTGTGGTGCAGTATTTAGAGCATGCATAACATCATTTTAAGAGGGCCAATGGCCTTCCCCACATCCCAATCAACTTACAATGTGAAATTTTATTCAAAATGTGCGGCCCCTAGTGTAGACAGGCACGCACAGAGCGCTGACGCGCGAACAGAGTAGAGACAAAAAGCGCATGCACGCAGAAAGAAACTGTAATAAATGTGCATGCACGCCTGATGCACGTATGTGGGGTGAAATACCTGCATTCCTGTGACAAACGACCGAGAGAGAAAATTTGGATGGATTTCTCTCAATTCTCCCTTGAATTGGATGGTTGGCAGGTCGGCCTAGGCCGGTTTGTGCACCTGCAAGTTAAACAAACTAAAATGAAAGAAAAATAAACCCAAATGAGGGAGGAATTGATACCTTCTCCCCAGTATGGTTGCCAATCTGTTTGCACCCTTTTCGTCGACTTGGTGAGCAAATTGAGGGTGCTTACATGACCAGTTGGGTCTTGCTGAGCATGACAGCTGTAGAGGAAAGAGTTAGAGAAAACAAAACAAAACTATAAGCAAGAATTAAATTAAAACAAACTAAAACTATGAGCATATGGATAAAGAAATAACAAACACAAAAATACCAATATCACCAATGTTTTTGGGCTGATCTATTGATGAAATCAAAGCACAATGAAGAAAGGGGACTATGAGTCCCTTCTTTCTCCAATGGAAGGCTCTTGAGGCCCTCACAAACTTTCTCTCCTTACAATAAGAAAATGAAAATGATGGTGAAAGAACTCCTAGCATATCCACTCAATGGAGAGGTGGATAGCTCAATGAAATGGTGCCAATGTGTTATTGCCAAGGAGTGAGTCCTTAAAAAAATCTAGGCAGCAAACATTACATGAAATTCCTTGAGAAAATGATGTTTCTTCATGGCTTTTTATAGCATAGCATTGGGTGATTATGTAACTCCTTTGAAGTGTGAAAAGGGGTTCTTTAGGGCTTCATTAGCTCTTTGACCATCCTACCATGCGGATTCAGCTCAGATTTGAGGGTCAAATCAGCTTGGGAGCTGATCCATAAGTGGTTGGGAGGCCGACCAATTCAATAAATGCACCGTTTAGCAGGTGCGCAAGATTTTGCGTCCATAGCCGCGCATCATGCGTGTATGCGCGCATGGTACATTTTTGTTCCGCGCATGTGCACGTGCACCAAGCTTCTGTAAAGCGCCCTTCATTTTTTGGTTATTTTGTATAGTTTTTGACCTTTTTGCAATTCTATGAAATTAATTCAGTGCCATGAATGACTTCATTACTGTTTGACGATGCTGAGTTCTTGTCTCCATGTGCGGACGAAATTTCAGTGATAACACCCTGTGTGAGAGGGGGATCCCAGAAAGCCTATGTGACAATTGGATTTGACTCTCCCTATCTCAGGATGTTAATGTTTGTTTTGAAAACTTTGGAGAGTTGTACTCACAACCTAATCCAAAATGCTAATCCTAGTGTAATGTTGGTGGAAGATCCTAAAAACAAAAATGTTCTAGATAATTTTTAATTAGCATTCATTTTGCACTTGTTCTTTACTCAAAGGGTGTATGACAATGAAATTGATGGTATGATGACTTAATTCCAAAAAATTCACAAGAAAATGATAAGAAGTCTTTTCTTTCGATGAATGGCTATTTAAGGGAAAGAGAAAGAGTTGTTTTCACTATCAAACACTAATATGAAATGTCCTCAATCAAATCCAATGCAATGCTAAAAATTTCAAAAATGCTTTCTAATATCCAAAAAAATCACTAAAATATGTTCTTTTGCTTATATGTGAATGATAATCATATGCAAAACTTCTAATTTCAATCAGACTTCAAGATTAAACAATCAAAAGAAAACCTCACACAAAACAAAAAATACACTCTCGTTGTGAAATAGACAAGAAGGACAAAGATAACCAAATTTTCAAACAAGAACCAAAAATCCTCAAACAAAAGGGAAATGATGGAAAAATGGCCTCAAAGAGCAAAATAAAAGGTTCAAAGACCTTTGGATTTCCTCACAAAAGCTTCCACTCAGTCAAATAAAGGAGAGGAAAAAAGCAAGTTAACTCTAGGTCAACAAAGACAAACAGGGATTTTAAGGCAAGGAAATAAAATGTCAAAATCCCAAACAAGAAGAGATCAATCCTTAGAAAACAAAGTTTTGAAGGCCAATACCAAGATGGACTGAGAGTATGAGACCCTGAGAAAATGAAAAAGGCAAAAACTAAACCCAGAAATTGAAAAACTAGAGGGTTTTTCATTGAAAATCGGGTAGCACTCTGGTGTAAGGGGTACCAGAGCGCTCCAAGACTCTGTGTAATACCACCAGGGAGTGTTGGCACTCTTATATCAAGGGCATGGGAGTGATCTACTGCAAAATCTCAGAAAAATGCACAGAAACTCAAAAAATCAGGGAAATTCAGTCAATCAGGGTGATCATGATGACATAAAGAGGCAATCAAACAAATATAAGAATAAAAAATACAATATGGAGAAGGTCAATATAGTGGGAAAAGGTACAAAAACATATCTGGGAATGGAAACAAAAATCAGGGCTCCTCCCCAGTGGAGTCACCAATTTATGTTGTAGGTGAATCCCCCTGCAGACAAGTGGATTCCCTCTTGGTCTCTAGACTCCTAAGGAAAAGACAGAAAAGTGATTAACATGGACACTGACTTCCTTTTAGATCTAATCAAGATAATGAATGAAAGAGAAGGAGAAATATATGTACCTTATTAGCAATGTTTGTCCTTGAAAATTCTTGGCTAAGCTACGATCCTAAGCTCCCTGATAGGTCCTGTAGGACAAACAAAGATACAATGGACTTCCTACTCTACTGAGATTATCTCAAATATAGATCCATCTACTACAGACAAACTCATATGGAACAAGCATAAGTTTGAAAGAAACAGGCCAAGCATTGATTATTAATGAGAACAAGTAAAAGTAGTTACAATCCTTTGAATGAAGGGGAAACAACTTCTTCCAATTCTCCTTGTACAACCCCTTTTCTCAAGTAATCTCCACTGATTTATTTGATGACATCTCACTCATGAGATCATAAGTTTGATGTAATTCTCAATCTCTATATATCCCCTTTCACCATGAGGAGGCCTCCTTATATAACCTTGGAGAGGCCCAACTAGTTGAGAGATCTTTGGGATAAGTTAAGGATTCCTCTCATTCAGTTGAGGATCTTCCCTAAGATCATGCCTTGACTATCTATTCGAATCCAACTACCTGAAGGAATTGAGGGATTCTTCCCTTATTTGTCTCAACAAACCCAAAAATTTCTCATAAAAGGGTAGAGCTCCCCCAAAAGGGTGCACAGGGTGCTCAAACACTACCCCAAAGAGGCTCAGAGAGCGCCAACACTCCCTAACAATGGGTAGGGGAGAACTCCTCTCCAAAATCCATTTTTCAGTGGTTCTTTCAATGGAAAAAGGTTTGTACTCCCTTTCAAGTGATCTCTCTTCTTCAAAACTAGTATTTGAGGTGTATTAAGTGTCTTTATGATGACATTAGAGGCACAACATAGGAAAGATGGAAATATTATGTTTGTGACACTTGCAACACTTGTGGTCAAGATACGACACTTGCGAACAAGATGCGACACTTACAACACTTGTAATGATGACACTTGTGACACTAATGAAGTGAGTAATTTTGAGGTGTAACAGTTATACAACCTCTATCTATACCAATAACTTCAACGACATACCTCAACCAAAATGCCTCAAACATGAACTGATACTAAACTTTAGTAAATCTACCTCAGATCAACTCTATAGCAAGCCCTAAATTTCCAAGAGGGAATCCAATAGATTTACAAGGCAAACCCCCAACTAGATTCATAAATTCAACACTACACATATGAAAACCATACCTTTTTTTTCTTCTTGTAGCGTTGTGCTGCCACAGTGTTTCTACCATGATTCTGCTACTGCGAATCTGCTGCCACGATTTTTCTACCACACTTTTTCTGCCATGGTTTTTCTGCCACACTTTTTATGCTGCGATTTTTTGTCGCACTTTTCCTGCCGCACTTTTTTTGCCATGATTTTTCTATCACGATGTTTTTTCCGCACTTTTCTTGCTGTGATTTTTCTACCGCACTTTTCCTACCACATTTTTCCTGGTGTGATTTTTATGCCACACTTTTTCTGCCGCACTTTTCTCTATCAGTAATACCTATCAAAATAACATTTTAGAAAATAGATATTCAATGATATTCAATAGGTGCTAATGGGAGAGCCTTTCTCTCTTATTTATACTTCCATGTGGCATTCTCAAGGGGTTACCTTCTAATAAACTTAACCCACTTTCCTTCTTTTAGGGATAACCCACTTCTAACCACTTTTCCACTTCTAACTCACTTTGCTACAAATAGTAAATTCTCCACTTCTAGTTGCAACTAATTTATTTTTAATTATTTTCATATTGCAACAACTTAACCCTTGACTAACTCCTAGTTTCACCCACTTGACTAGTCAACTTCTTCTAGGAGCTTCTAGAATTAATTTGACTTCTTAAACCTTCTAGATAACTCATTAGGCTTCTCCAATTTACCATGCCATAACTCTCTAAATGTAAATATTTATGTGAAAATCCACATATCCCGGAAATGACATGACATGTACTATCCATATAGAATAGTCTTACCTACAAATATATTAAACCTCATACCATTATACATCAATAAAACTGAAGTCCCTTAATCATATTGTTGGGTCTTCCAAAATTTTCTACTAGACTTGCTTCAAGGGTTGAAATCAATGACAACCAACCCAATTAATCAACAATATCCCCCTTTGGCATTGATGGAAACACTCTGATGCAATACTGAAGTCATATTGCTCATGCTCCCCATGTGACCATCGATCCCCTTGGAACCATGTGTATGTGACCTCTCTCCAAGCATCTAACTCTCTATCCTACATATTATAAATCTCCCCCCCTTTGACATGAATGGAAAAGGTAACTTCCCATCCGGGGTTTCTCCCCCTAACTGAACTATCCTTAGGGATGCTTCCCTTGACTGAAATCTTCCTAAAACTTTTCCTCCAACTTGAATTGTCCTCTTTATGGTGCTTCCTCATGTAAATCTAAGACATATAAGATAAGCATTAAAAATCATTCATTTTGGATTAGAAATTACTCTGATTCTTTGGCAAAGATAATCAAAGGCTTCCCTTGGAAGCATTTTTGTAAAGATATCTACCACTTGTTCTTTTGTTCCCACATATTCAACTCTAATGTTCTTCTCTGCAACCTGTTTCCGTAGAAAGTGATACTTGATTGTAATGTGATTCGTCTTGGAGTGCATCACTGGGTTCTTTGAGATACGGATGGCTCTTGTATTATCACAATAGATTGGAATGGGCTCATCGTACTCAATCTGTATATATGTCAGATTTGTTTTCATCCATAGAACCTGTGTACAACATGCTACTACTGCAATATGCTCTTCTTTGAATATAGATAATGATACAGATGACTGTTTATTGCTTAGCCAAGATACCAAACACTCACCCAAGTATTATGATGCTCCATTGGTGCTTCGTCGGTCATCAATGAAACCTTCCCAATCTGCATCTCTATAGGAAATAAGTGATAAATCCTTTTCCTTTTGGATACCATAAAACAAACTCTTATGTACCGTTGAGATATCTAAATATCCTCTTTACTGCTAGAACATGTGATTCCTTTGGTGCTGCTTGAAATCTTTCCACCTGTCAAACTGCCTACATTACATCTGGTCTAGATGTTGTCACATAAAGTAATATGCCAATCATTAACATGTACTACCTCTGATCTGTATACTTTGAATCATCATCTTTACTTAACTTGCAACTGGTTTGCATAAGAGTACTTACTAGTTTGCAATCTTCCATTCCGAACCTCTTTAGCATTTCTCTGATATACTTGGTTTGAGAAATAAAAATTCCTTGGTTTCTTTGACATATCTGAAGACCCAGAAAGAAGGATATTTCTCCAAGTAATGACATTTCAAATTCATTCTGCATATCCTTTGCAAAAATAATATCATATTCTGCATATTCTATCTCAACCTGTCATCATCACTTCCAAAAATAATATCATCAACATAAACTTCAATTATTAAAATACTATCTTGAGTTACCTTGATGTATAGGTTGTTGTCTACATTTCCTTTCCTAAATCCTTGTTGTTGCAAGTATCCGTCTAGTCTATAATATCATGCTCTGGAGGCCTATTTGAAGCCATACATGGCCTTGTTTAATTTGCAAACATAATCTTCATTTTTTGATAACTAAAATCCTTCTGGTTTCTCAATGTAGACTTCTTCTTCTAGTTCTCCATTCAAAAAATTTGATTTCACGTCCATCTGATACACTTTAATATTCTTTGAACATGCATAATCTAGTATCAATCTGATTGCTTCCATTCTGAAAACTGGGGAAAATGTCTCTTCAAATTCGATACCTTAAACCTATGTGTATCCCTTACATACCAATCTAGCTTTATTCCTGGTAACCTGTCCATATTCATTCAATTTATTTCTAAAGACCCATTTTGTGGCGATCACATTCTTTTACCTTGTTCTTGGAACCAATTCCGAAGTGTCATTCTTCTCTATCTGATCCAATTCTTCATCCATGGCCTTTATCCAGAATTCATCCTTGTTGGCTTCTTCAAAACTATTTGGTTCAATCAAAGATAAGAGTGATAGGTGCAGTTGTTCTGGTGAATGAACTCTTCTTCTAGTCTCAACTCCTTAATATTTGTTCTCGATAATGTGATCTGATGGATGATTCTTCTGTATTTTTTTGCTAGGTGTCTTAGGAGGTACTTTTTGTTCTTCCTCTTCTACTTCTTTTGATCTTCTTCATCTTCCCATTTTGTTTCTTCTTCTTCCTTTGCTTCTTCTTTGTAAACCTGTTCCACTGAATCTTTTTCTTATTCCATTAATTTTCATCCACTTGTCTCATCAACCATTACATTGATTCTTTCCAAAACTTTGTTGAGCCTTAGATTGTAACATTTGTATGCTTTCCTTGTACTTGAGTAACAAACAAGTACACCTTTGTCTCATGAGAATCAGACTTTCCCATTCTGCCATCTTCTCTTTTGATGTAGAATTTGCTTCCAAAGACTCTAAAGTGATTCAAATGTGATGGTATTCCTTTCCATAGCTCATAAGGATTTTTGTCACTATTGTTCCTGAGAATTACTTTGTTTTGAAAGTGAACTATCGTATTCACTACATGTGTCCAAAGAACATCTGTCAACTTGGAATCCATTAACATTGTTCGAGCCATTGTCTATACTATCATGTTCTTTCTTTCTACGACCCCATTCTGTTGAGGTGTTCTAGCAAAGAAGAATTTTATTTTTATACCATGCTTTCTACGTAAATCCATAAATTCCTTTGAATTAAAATCTCCTCCATTATCAGATCTCAAGAATTTGATTTTTGAATCCATTTCATTTTCAACCATTTCCTTGTATACCTTGAAGTTTTCAAATTCTTCTAACTTATTCCTGAGAAAACAAACTGAAATAATTATTGTATAATCATCAAACAATAACATAAAGTATTGCTCACCTTTTAAATCCTTTGTTTTAGTTGGTCCAACTAGATGAGTATGCACAATTTCCAGTGGTCTTGTCATTGAGTATTCCTTTGATTTGAACTTGGTCTTTGTTTGATTTCCTCATTGACAATGCTTGCATAAAGTGTTGGTTGGGTTCGTGATATTGGGAATTGATCCAAAAGGGATTCATAGAAGGTTAAGAATAACTCAGAAATCACAGAGGCAACTCAAAATGCTTAGAATGGATCCAATAGACATAGAAAGGGAAAAAATTCAAAGTTCCAAAAACTCAGTGAAAATAGCAAGATCACAAAGAGCGCATGACAAGATTTCTAATGGTGCACATGACTCGTCAAAGAGAGTTATGGTTTGAAAGATATTCATGGTCAAAGTTGCGGTCGATCAGGGCCAGTCAACAGGGGACACATCATCATTTGTACTGATGATGTCAGTGGATAATGTGGTAGGGTGACAACATCATACGGGATGTTGAAATCATCATTCCATGTGGTAGAACTAGAGGCTGCCATGTGTCACTCCCCAATGGAATTTTCAGGGGTCCATATGGACCAATAGAAAAGTGTCACATGGCACCCCCAGGAGACGCCACATGGAACCACCCAGGGAGTGCCACGTGTTGGTATGATAGTGAGAGGGTGAACCATGTTAGCATACATGTAGGCATATTAGCAGGCACCATGTGGCCCAATCATGGGGTGACAAGTAGCATCCCAATAAGTCCCAATGTTGGCCCATAAACGATTTTTGTTTTAAAAAATGAAATGGTGGGTCCGCCAAATATGGAGGACCACACCAATTATGTATAGTTGTTGGCAGATATTCTAGCGGGATAATAAATGTAGCGGGAGTTCAAACAATACACACACACAAACACACACACATATATATATTAACCACTACCAAAAATGGAGTCCAGAGGGTTCGACCTCAGAACCTCCAGCTAGTAAAACTTCTTAGAACTCCACCCTAGCCAACGCGCCAAGTGATGTTTCTTGGCTTATCAACCACAACATTTATTTAAAAATGAAAATCCACTCAAAGTCGAAAGGAGGTGCGCGACCGTACTTTAAAATTCATGGGCACAGATTTTGGGATGAATGTTGTCATAATTGTAGGTACATAGGGCACAAAAACCGAGACAAATTTCCTCTTGGGCTTGGGAGTTCCAGAGTCGGATCAGAGCATGGAGACAGTCATTTTTGGGTAATTTGAGCCACAAATCCAATGGTGATGTTTTTTTTTTCTGATCTGAGCATTATTTCTGCAGCTTTATTTTAGAATCAAGTATATTCATGTATTTTCCAAATTCTTTTGTTGAGTTAATACAAGAGCCTACCGATTTGAGAGCATGACTTGGAGATGTAGTCCACCAGGGATGAACTCCGTTATCAATATTTTGTGTTCAGATATGATACTTATGTCTCTTCATTTCTATTTTTTCCCTTCCTTAATGGTGCACTTTAATTTATGCTTACTAGGGATAAGAATAAAATGTAAGAAGAGGACAAGCGTGATGAACAGGAAACAAAATTCACATGGTCTTTTATCGCATGTCAGAAACGGTCAAGCGAATGTATGGAGATTATGAGAAGAGGATGAAGAAGAAAGGGAAGAAAAATGAAGCACATGCATATGATGATGCTTCGACAAACCAAGGGGTTGGAGGATATCCTCCTGAGCCTCCATCTTCTCCTTTGAGTTCTAGTTCTTCTTTCTCTGAGCATTCTCATCATTCTAGCCATAAATCCTCTTTTAAGAAACCATTATTAAAGCTTGATGTAAAATTTTATTTACCTATGCTTAATGGAGATGCTAATCCAGAAAAGCTAGATACTTGGATTTGACAGGATGAAGTGTATTTCCGTGTCCAACATATTGATGAAAAGGAAGTAAAGTGCAACTGGATTATCTTCGGTTGGAAGGCACTTATCTCGAATGGTGGGAGAGAAAGCTTTAGGATGGAAGTAATTTTGGTAAGCTTATTTCCTCATGGTCAAGATTTAAATTAGCGATCATGAAGTAATTTTATCCATTAGGGTATTTACATAAAGAAATGATGGAATGGAAAACCTCAAGGAAAAGTAAAGGAAATTTTTTACAAAGTTTCACAGAAGAATTTAAGAAGAAAGCTCTTGCATTGAAAATTCCTTTAGATTCTTATGAGACTTTAATGAAGTATATTGTTTCACTTCACAATTATATTCAACATAATTTTCTCTTGTTTAACCCCACTAGTCTTGATGAAGTTTGTGTTCAAGCCACTCACCTGGAGAACATGGGGAAACATGTTCAAGAATATCCCACAAAGAAACCTTCCAATTTCCCACAAAAGACTTTTAATAAGTTTCAAAGGAAGGAAACAAATGCATCTTTAGTGATGAGAGAAGGAGTAAAACCATCTTGCACTCATTGCAAGAAGATTGGTCATGATGAAGAACACTATTGGAAACTGCATCCGGAAAAGAAACTGAAACAGTTCGATGGAAAGGGGAAGACAAATACCGTTGCTATGGTACAACAAGATCTTGGTTCCGATTCAGGAGATGAAGGAAATATCACAGCGGTTGGAGTACAAGGTAAAGACTCTCTTCATGCTAGTTCTAGTTCCAATTATGAATCTCATGTTGATGAACGAAAGAGGAATGAGTTATTTCACATAATATTTGTATCTAAACATACTAAGATAGATACATTATTTGATCTAGGTTCCCAATTAAACTTAATTTCTGAAGAACTTGTCAATAAAATGGTTCTTAAAATGAAACCACATCTGAAACCTTATCCTCTTTGTTGGGTATGTGACAAAGCAAAACTTAATGTCACCAAACAATGTAGGATAATATTTTCTATTGCTTCAAAATTGATTGATGAAGTTGATTTGGATGTTGTACCACTTTATATATCTAGCATAGTGTTGGGAAGTCCTTATATTTATGATAGAAAAACAATCTTCTTTCGACATGAGAAAAAATACCACCTTACTAAGGGAGGAGTGGAATATATTGTTAGAGCTCATAGCATGAGGTTAAATACAACACTTGTTAGTGCAGGACAAATGAAAAGACTCATACACACTAATAAGAGATATGTACTCATGGTCGTCAGAGAAAAAGATGTTGGGACATCCGATGCATTCCAAGGTTGTGATCCATCTCATAAAAATGAATTAATTGACATTGTTTCTAAGTATGATGATATTTTTTAGGAACTAGATGGATTAACTCCTAAGAGAGAAATAGAACTTGAGATACATCTTCAACAGGATTCTCCTTTGCCTAATGTGGGAATATACATGATTTCAGTTGTGGAGATGACAAAGATCAAGAAGAAGGTACATGGATTATTGGATGAAGGGGTTATCAGGCCTAGTTCATCTCCTTGTGGTTCTTTGATCATGATGGTGCCAAAGAAGGATGTCACATGGAGATAGTGTGTTTATTTCTGAGCCTTAAATAAAATCACGGTTAAAAATCGATACACTCTTCCTCTCATAGATGATTTACTTTATCAATTGAAGAATTGTGTCTGTTTCACTAAGTTGGATTTGTGCAATGGATATCATCAAATCAGAGTCGCAGAACAAGATGCATGGAAAAATTCCTTTAAAACAAAACATGGATTGTTTGAGTGGTTGGTTATTCCATTTGGGCTTTGTAATGCTCCAGAAAATTTCATGCGTGTGATGAATGATGTATTCAGGCCTTTCATAGATGACTTTGTGATTGTATATTTAGATGAGATTCTTGTTTTTAGCGGGACATGGGATGAGCATGTGAGGCATGCAAAGAAAGTATTGGATACTTTACAAAGGGAAAAGTTGTATGTAAATTGTCTAAATGTGAATTTGGCAAGACTACACTTGTGTACTTAGGTCATATTGTAGGAGGAGGACAATTGAAAATTGACCCTTCAAAAATTGATGTAATTGTAAATTGGCTTGAGCCAAAAAGTGTAACCGAATTTTGAAGCTTCTTAGGTGAAGTCCAGTATTGGAGGAGATTCATTCCCAAATTCTCCTTCATAACATCTACTCTGCATGCCTTAACCATTGTGAAGAACACTTTTCAGTGGGAAGGAAATAAACAAAAATATTTTGACACTTTGAAGGGAAATATCAGTAATGCACCAGTATTAGCACTGTCGAATCTTCAGTATCCTTTTGAGATCAATACAGATGCCAACGGATATGTCATGGGTGTAGTACTAATGCAATATCGTAATCATATATGTTACCACTATGAAAATTTTAACCAAGCTATTGTTAACTATCCTACATATGATAAAGAGTTGTATGCATTAGTCCATAGTGTAAAGAAATGGAAGCACTACTTGTTAGGCAAGGAAACCATTATACATACAGATCACCAACCCTTACAATATCTTCAAGAACATACCAAATTGCAACAATATCGACACTACAGGTGGATGTGTTTTCTACAATAGTTTCACTTGGTAATCAAATACAAAAAGGGTACAAATGACAAGGTAGATGATATGATTTCTAGACCTCCTATTGTTGCTTCTATTATTTTGAAGAATGATTCTTTATATCATGATAGATATATAGAATTATATATGAATCTAACCATTGGTTCATAGGTAGAGAACTATTGTCTGCAGGGAAAGTTACTTTACAATCTTGGAAAGCTATGTATTCCTACAAGTGAACGAGTCCATGTAATATGGGAAGCTCATACTTTTTTTGTGTCTGGGCATTTGGCTCATTTTAAGAGGTTTGTTTACTAGACTCAAATGAAAGCAATTGTAACTAAATATGTAAATGGGTGTGTGATGTATTCTACTTGTAAGCCCACTAATAGAAAACTAGGGCTATACTCACCACTTCCTATTCCATCCCATCCATGGGAAAGTATATCCATGGATTTTGTAGGGGGTTTACCCATGACCAAAGGGGGTAATGATTATTTGTATGTTGTATTGGATAGGTTCATCAAGATGTGTATCTTGATGCCTTGTAAAAGGAAGATCGTTATTGAGCAGATTGCTAATCTCTTCTTTCAACATGTTTGGGTTCACTTTGGATTACCCACATCTATCGTCTCAGATCGAGATACTTGATTCCTTGGGAAATTTTGGACTAGCTTGTGGAGAATGATGAACACCAATTTGAAGAGGAGCACTACTTTCCATCCACAAACCGATGAACATACAGAGGTGGTAAAACAAACAGTGGTACTTTTTCTTCGAGGCTACTGTAGCAAGTGTCCCAAGGTACAAAATGAGCATATACCCTATGTAAAACATGTGTACAATGAGATTTACATTCATCCACTCATAGTTCACCTTTTGAGACATGTTTTGGGTACCTACCAAAGGTCCCTTTGAACTTTATGTATGGGAGAGATGCCAATGTAAATTAATATTGAACAGAGGACAGATCCTGCAAGTTCATCCAGAGGATTCAGCAGATACTCTAGGAAGTTAGGGAACAATTAGAGAAACTTCAAGCACAATATAAAGCTCAACATGATAAGCACAAGGTTGATCATCAGTTCCAGGTTGGGGACCAAGTATGGCTTCACATCAACACGGGGAGATTAAAGGGTGAAGGCAATAAACTCAAGCCCATTTGTTATGGACCCTTCACTATATTGGAGAAAAATGGTACCGATGATTTTTGTCTGGATCTTCCACCTGATATGAAAATTTACACAACTGTGAACGTTGAGAACTTGAAACGTTTTTAGCCTCCCCTGATCATGGATCAAGAGGAGGAAGTTTCAATTCCATAAATTGATGAGCTACATGAATATATCATTATAGATAAGAGGACAAGGACTTCATGCGAGAGTGATGTTGACTATCTTTGAGTAGTCTTAAAAGGCACCCATCCAAACAAGGAAAAGTGGATTGAGAAGGACAAAGTGGGGGAACTCTTCCCTCACTTACTAACTCCCAGGACAAAGTGAGGGAACCCATCCAAAAATATCTCAGTGGGAAGTCTTGATCCAAAAAGGATCAATAGAAGGATAAGAATAACTCAGAACTCATAGAGGTAGCTCATAGTGCTCAAAATGGCTCCAACAGCCAAAGAAAGGGAAAAAAATCAAAGTTCCCAAAACTCAGTGAAAATGAATTGATTGCGAAGAGCACGTCACAATATTTCTGACAATGCAAATGACTCATCAAATGGAGTTACAATTTAAAATATATTCACATTCAAAGTTGCGGTCAACTAGGGCCAATGAACAAGGGACACATCATCGTCTGTACTGTTGATGTTAGCATGACGTCAACAACTAATGTGGCAGGTTAAAATCATTGTACATGATGTTGATGTCAGCATGCTACATGGAAACACTAGAGGCTTCCACGTGTCACCCTCCAGTGGACTTTTTAGGGGTCCATATGGACCAATAGAAAAGTGCCATGTGGCATCCCCAGGAGACACCATGTGGCACCACCCAGGGAGTGCCACATGTTGGTACGATAGTGAGAGGGAAAGCTATGCCAACATACAAGCAGGCGTATCAGTAGGTTCCACGTGTCCCAATCATGGAGCGACATGTGGCATCTCAAGAATTCCCAATGTTGGCTCGTAAACAATTTTTTGTTTTAAAAAAGAAAATCGTGAGTCCACCAAATCTGGCGGACCACTCCAATTATGTATAGTTGTTAGCAAAGCTTCTATCGGGCTGCTAAATATGGTAGGATTTCAAACAACACACAAACATACACACACACACACATATTAACCACTACCAAAAATGGAGTCCAGTGGGTTCGACCCTAGAACCTCCGACTAGTACAATGCCTTTAGAACTCCACCCTAGCCAACGCGCCAAATGATATTTCTTGGCATATCTGCCACAATATTTATTTAAAAATGCAAATACTCCCAGATCTAGAAGGTGGCATGTGATTGTACTTTACAATCCACAGACATGGATTTTGAGACAAATGTTGTCATAATTGTAGGTACAGAGGGCACGAAAACCTAGAAAAAATTCCTCTTGGGCCTGGGAGTGCCAGAGTCGAATCGGAGTGTGGAGACATTAATTTTTGGGTAATTCAATGCCACAAATACATTGGTGATGTTTGTTTAATGATCTAAGCATTATTTCTGCAACTTGATTTCAGAATGAGGTATATTCATGTATTTTCCATATTCTTTTGCTGAGTTAATAAAAGAGCCTACCCATTTGAGAGCAGGACCTGGAGACATATTCCACTAGGGACAAACTCCGTTATCAATATTTTGTGTTCAGATATGATGCTTATGTCTCTTCAATTTTATGTTTCCCCTTCCTTAATGGCACACTTTAATTTATGCTCATTTAATACAATTCTTTATAAGTCACGATGAAAAGATCCCGGATCAGGAATTTCTCTCACTGCTTCCTTTTTTCCAACTTTGACGAGGTTATCAAAGTTTATGTGACCCATTCTTTTGTGCCATAGAAAAAATTCATCTTCCTTCCCTATACAACACTTTTCATTTCCAATTTCACTTAATACATATATGTTGCTTGAAGTTCTTACAACTGTTTCAACCAATTTTCTTGAACCTTCATTTCTTATCTCTCATTTTTGTGAATTGACCATACTCTTGTGACCTTGGTCACATATTTTACTTACAGTTAGAATATTATGTTTCATATATTCCACTAGTAGAACATTTTCTTCTTTGGTATCCTTGTTTCCAGTTCTTCTTGTGCCCTTTCCAATGATTCTATTTGAGTCATCGTTTCCAAAGGAGACTGATCCATCTCTTTCCTTTCTCAATGTTAGAAACATGTCTTCATCACCTATCATGTGCTTTGAGAAATAATTGTCAACATACCAACCATGTTTCTTATGCTTAGCTTGTAGAGAGAGTGTGCATTCTGCATTGCTATACTGATTATAATTTCTTATCCATGTTCTCTTTTGAGGTTCCTGTCTGTGACTGTTGTACTTGTTATTATGTTGTGATTCTCTAGGAGGGACTGCCATTCTAGAATCTTCAGCCATGTGTGAAAAGTTGTTTCACTTGTATCATTCCACTTTAGTACTCAATGATTCAAACATGTTGTAGCTTCTTCTCTTTGTTTCACTAGGCCTTCATGGATAACCATTTTTTGTATGACTTTCAAAGGTGTTTCTGTTCCTACTATTATCTCTGCAATTTACATCTTTATGTCCAATATTATTGCATGTATACAATAAACCAAAAAATATAGTTTGATACTTGGGAGTTGAATATCTTTTGAAATGATTTAATCTTCTGAATCCTTCTTCTTCCTAAGGCCTATTTGTTTCTGACCATTGTTGATTCTGGAATCTGAAGCTTCTTGGTGGAGGAGTTTCCCTATGATCTTCCTTGTAGAACTTCCTGTCCCCTCTGACTGTTTCTTCATAGATTTTTGGATATGTTTCTTGATCTATCATTTTGGAGCTTGATCCATTTTCTATCTAATTGTATCCAATTTCATAATTTTCATGATTAGGCCTTTGACTATTGATAATGTCATACAAAAATTTTGAGTTGTTCTACATATTTTTCTTTTGAATATCCTTTCTCAATGTGACAGTCTTTGCTTCCAAATTTTCAATGATCTTGTCTCTTTATTTTAATTATTCTTTGAGGGATTCTTAAATTATTTTATCTTCTTCTATTTGAACCTTCAATTCTGTGATCATCTTATCTAATTATTGAGTGCCTTCTTTCTTGTCTAGTTCTTCTTGGAGCTTCTTGTTTTTCTTCTTTTCTCTTTTTATAACTTCTAAAGAACTCAAAAATTATTCTCGGTAGTCAAATTATGCCTCTTCATATTTGTCTTCAGTGTCTTCTTTATCTGAATATTCTATTTCCATGAATAGAAATATTTTTGTCTCACTTTCACTAACTTCATCTTCATCTCATGAGGAGTTGTCTTCTTTGGTGCAAATTTTTTTCTTGAAGACTTTCTTTTTGGTTATTTTGCCTTTATATGTTTGTTTTCTATTTGAATAATCTTCATCATTTATTTTATTTTTCTTATGAGGACATTTTTTTATCAAAATGACCAATACCATAACAATTAAAACAAATCAATGGAGCCTTACCTTTATATCTGCCACCGGTTCCCTTTTTCAATATTCTGACAAATTTGGTCACTTCTTCATCGTCTTTCAAGATGTCATTGATCCTGCTATATTCTTTTTCTTTTTTCTTTCCCTTTTGATTTGACCTTTTGGATGCTTTGAATTCTACTTCTTTTATACCTGGATTTTCCTGTTTAGTTCACATTTCATAAGATGTGAAGATTCCATGTAGTTCATCCATGCTTATTGAGTCTAGATTTGCTGTTTCTTCTAGTGCTGAGATCTTAGCATCAAATCTCATTGGAAGAGATCTTAGTACCTTTTGAACAATTAAAGATTCTTCATTAACTCGTAAGAAGTAAGATGCAATATTATTATCTTCCTTCATCCTTAGTTGTTCGAATTGACCTCTATCATTTTCAAGCTTTGCTTCTTTGACTTTTGAATCTCCTTCATAAATATTTTGAAGTTTGTCCCAATTATCTTTAGTGGATATTCAATGTATAAATTTGGTATATATCGAATCACAAAGACCATTCAGAAGTGAATTTGTGGATTTTGGATTATTTATACTAAGTTTCTTTCCATTGTCATTTGTTGGTGGAACTGTTGGTTCTTTGTATCCATCTACAAATAATTTCCAAACTTCAAATACCTGTTCTTGTAAATATTTTTTCATCCTTTTTCTCCAAAATGCATACTTTTGTCCGTTAAACTGTGGTATTCCATTTTTATACATATTTTTTCTCTCCACGATCTACCTTTCAATGGTTAAACTGATTTATGAAGGAACTTTCTCTGATATCAATTGTTGGATTACTAAGAGGGGGGGTGAATCAATAATAGATATTTTTAATCCTTTTAACCACAATATACAAGTGTTATTTATATTTATGATCAATATAGCATTATCATCAAATAAGTGCAAAGAAAATAAACCATGAAAAAATGAAAAATCATACACATACACAGTACACCAGTATTTTTTATGTGGAAACCCAATGCGGGAGAAAACCACATAATGCTTTTTATTATTTTTATTTAATAATTACATTCATTGGAAGAACCAACTTCCTTTGTTTTCCAACTACAACTGGAAGGAGGTTGTTGGCCCTTGACCAAGTTTTGAGGAACACTTGGTTATATTTGACCATTTTTGGGACTTCACAGTATGTCAAAGATGGAGCGCAAGGTGAAGCGAATATCGTGGAAGATAGACTCCCTTTTTGGGTCCTTTTTGGGTCCTTTTTGGGTTTTGGGGGATAATGTAACAGGACCAAGATGTCGGCCCATGGGTTTACCCATGTTTAGGCCCCTTTTTGTAATGTATAAATAGAAGTCTAGGCTATGTAAGAAGGGACATTTTTTAGAACACTTGAGAAGTGGCTTAGTGCTAAGATCTGATCTATGTGATATACTTGTAGAGCTGAGTGCAAGTATTGTAAGTGTTGAGTGCATGGATTGTAAGAAGGTTTTATGCTTAGAACTACTCAGGGAAGAAGGATCTAGCGAGCTGCGTAGATCTCTTGTCCTACGCAGAGTAGGTTTTGAGGCTCTGTGCTTGTAACCAATTGGCCATCAATAATATAGAAGAAGAGTTGGTGGATGTAGCCCCTGGGTGGGGGTGAACCACGTAAATTTGTGTGTCATGCTTTGTGTTGTTACTTACATGTGTTTTCCCTCTCTTGCTAAGTGCTATGACATGTTTAGATATATTTACTTATGCTTTGTGCTTATTATATGTGTATAGATGATAAATTTGATGTTTATGAAGTTTCTATGTGCTTGGTATACCAGATCTGGTCTGTTGTATGTTGCTAAGTGTTGAATCATCTTAGATCTAAGTATATACTGCAATGATCTGTTTTATCTGCAGAGTGAGATAAGGGTTAATTCTAGGTGAACTATTGATGCTAAGTGTTTTTTTAAGTGTGTAATCACATATCTGGATCCCAGCCAAGGTTGCAAACACCTGAGTCCTGCAATCACCCTTGCCTCTACCTCAGGTGAGACTTCATCTGCTTCAGAGGTGTTGCTGAAAGGGTCGGTAGTTAGGGTTTTGTTTGTGCGTTGTTGTAGAGTTGAACCCTGGGTCTGCCCCTGTGCCAATAAATGGTTCCATTGTCGGGACTTGAAACTGTGATTGCTGGGAACTAAGGAAGAAGAAGCTTTGTGCAAAGATTCATCCTGAACTTGTGGAAACTCTATGCATAGATATGGCGCTCTGATGCGCAGTACTCTACTCAACCTATGAAGCTTTGTGCTGAAGAAAAGAAGCCATATCTAAAGAAAAGAGGTAAGATATGTAATCTTTGTGCTTTGATAAAGGTAAGAATAGTGAAAGGTTTTAGATCTGGAAGATTTGTGCTCAATAAGTGGAAATTTTTGTTTCTGAAGCATGAATTTAGGTATGCTTGATAGATTTTTTCCTAGCTTGAAAACTAGGGCATTGTTAGATGAAATAACATTTGATATGAATAGATATGATAAGAATAATGAAATATATGTTATACCTATGCATAGAAATAATGTTTGGACTAACGAGTGGATGCAGGATCCTAAAAAGAAATTTTTGCAAGCTAGCCATTATGATCCTAGCATGCATTACAGGAAAAGTTGGGGATCATTGAAGAGAAAGAGAGGATTAACTCTTTGTTACAGTTGCAGAAGACCAGGACATTTTGCTAAGGAATTCCTTGGGAGAAAACCTAGTTGCCTCTGTTGTAAGGCTATGGACCATGAAGTACTGGATTGCCCTAGAATGATTGCTAGACTTGAAAAGCTGAATATGGAGCAAGAAAACCCTAAAGGATATAAAGAGACTAAGATTATAGAAGAACCCCAGAAAGAATCAGAGATTATGCTACTGAAAATGAAAGAAACCCTAAATGAACATAAAGATGCCAGTTTGTCAGAGATCTTCAAAGAAAAGGAGAAAATTGAAGTAAGAATAGGAGACTTCGACATTGACTGTGATCTGGATGAGGAAACACAGATGAACATTATGACAGAAAGCACTTGGGAAACCCTAGGGAGGCCTGCCATGGTTCCTTCACTAGGAAAAATAGGTTTGTTTAAAGGAAAAATGGTAACCCTATGTGGCAGGATTACCCAGATAGCTATGAGTACCCATGGAGCTTCAACATAGGAAGAATTCGAAGTTATTAAATTTATTAAGGACCGTGCCCCATTTCCAACTTTGTTAGGAAAGATATGGATTGAAAAAGACCTGATCTAGAGAAAAGAAGAAAAGGAAGCCTTAGAACAGAAGAAGCAAGAACTCATGGAATCTATGACTAGAAGGATCACCTAATTGATGGAAGAACAAGAGAAAAGATCTAAGATATTGGACACCAGGGAATTGGGCGTCAAAGCTATAAGAGCATTAGAGGAACCATAGAAGACTGAAATACCTAATCCATATGTTGAAGGAGTATTACCCTCAGATCTGAAGAAATAATCTTCATAGTATGAAGTGACTATGGCGAGAGAAGATAGGAATCAGAACAGGAAAAGATTGACCAAGTTGAAGACTACCAGGAAGAAGTCTATAAAATTAAGTAAGAAAAAGGAGAAGATTGAAAAGTTACAAGATATCCTAGGTGGAACAATGCAAAAGGAAAAATCATAGGAATTGAAATTCGCTAAGATATCATAATAGTGACATATGGCACTTCTCCATGGAAAAGCAATCTAGTCGTTGGACCGATATACCCATTCGACTTCCACCCCAAACGAATATAAAAGCATTAAAGGATCACCACTAGAGAATTTGACCTCACAATAATGGATAGATCTATGATAATGGAAGCTTCATACCCGTTGCAAGTATACCATTGACGAATTTCCTATTTAGCTCATCGTGTCGTGCCTAAAGAACACTTTTTCCAACTAAAAATTTGAAGCCCGCAGAACTAGTGATTGTATACAGTGATCATTGCAAGAAGATTTTTCATCCTAGTGCAGTATCCGAGATCATCATGCCCCGATTATCTTTTTCGAGTGCGTATGTCTGATGATCTCACCATAGTTGAGGAATCTATCACAGAGGTCCTTCTAGATTTAATGACTGAGAGAGTCATGTCGGAAAGAGGAATGTCCACTGGAGTCCAAGCATCATCGACAAGAGGAGTGCAATCCTCCTCATCGACTACTCGAGCAGGAACATCTCAAGCCGGCGCAGAAAGGAGAACTAAGAATAAAGACGACATAGCCAATGCGAAGTTAGTGCCATCCATCCTACCAGCTTACATACCCCCTCTAAGTGGTGTGATTAATAGGGATAGTGTCCCTAGAGACTTTGAATACACCCTAGTCACTGCATATCTACAGAAAGGAGTATGCACCTACTGCGCAGATCAAGAGAAGGTTACAACATTGAAGTTTTGCGACTTCAACCTAGGGGACCATAAGGTTTACAACATGCTCGCCCCGTATAAGTACTTGACAAGAAATAAGAGAAATAATTCGAAGATCATCCCTTAGCAATGGACGTTGAACCTCGCGCAGTCTACTTTTCTCAACGTTATGAAAATACCACACTTTGACAGACACTAGGAGGTGAATTCTTGTGTAAAATTGTTGCTAGAAAGTTACCATGGAGGATACCTGTGGTTAAACCGTCACATAACTATTGATATGGAACTGATCAATAGGATTATCGGGCTTGGCATGCAGGGCCCTGATCCCTAGGATTACTACCATGGAAAGACTACGGACTGTGCTCTTTCACAGAAGATTAAATATGCTTATGACAATGTCGATAAGGGCATGCGAGGATACAAGGTAGCCTCTATTGAAAGTGGCACAGTGGGCCTCGCATGTCAACTGATCGTAGGAAAGATGGTATGTAAGAATCGACCTACACAAGTATCAAGCTTTGTATTTCACCTCGCAGGAAAATTCACAGAGGGACTGCAAATGAACTGGGAAAAGTACCTGGTAAACCAGCAAGAGATTGAATGTAGAGAAGCCCAGGATCAGGGGCATGAATTCCATTTTAGCTGGCTTCTAATACTGATCACTTTTTTTGCATGGGAGATACCGGAAGGCACAACCTTCCCAGACCTCGACCCCTTTGAGCCACTAGCCATGAAGTTTAGTACATTATGGTACTCGACTGACATGAACAAGCAATGGCAATCGAATGTCGTTTTCCACACGTATTATAACCAATTGAAAGAAACCATAGGGGGTGAACCTTGCATAACCCTGAACACTTTACAAAGGTTTTGACCTATGATAAAGTTCAGCGTGGACCACCACTTTATATACCTAACTCCACGCGTTGATGAACACCAGGAACATCTTCATTCCTATTATAAGTTGACAGAAGAAGACCTAGAATTGATCACCAAGGAATGGTTGGTGGACCTCCTTGTTGCAACACATCCAATGGAAATTTTAGACATCAACAACCCAGAAGATGCACATGCCACACATGGGCCCAGTAAGACAAAGAAGACAAAGAATCCTGAAGAGGTTTAGGATGTAGATAACAGATCTGTAAGGATAGATTCTGTCACACCAGATCAAGGAGGTAATGGGGAAGACCTATAGGAAGTCGAATAGAGACCGAAAGACGAAGTCAAAGTTAAAAATAAGAGAAAAAGGTCAACTTTGAAGTATCCCTCCCGGAAGAAATTGAAAGCAATTGTAACTAAGATGCAGACCACGCTCACTCCGGATGAATTCAGTTTCCTCCTTGCAACTATGAATGAAGCCATAGAAGAGATAACAGAAAAGAAGGAAGTGAAGCAGGAGAAGATATATAACAGGATTGAAATTAGGCTCCAAGAAGTGCATCAGGCACTCCAGTCTAGCCACACAATCTCTACTGCACCTCTACCAGAAGGAACAACAGAAGTGGGAGAAGAATCAGTTTTGTTATCTCCTAAAATAATACTGTCAAGTTTTCAATTTTTAGGTGATAGGAACATGTCAAAAAATTTATTTCTAAATTTTTTAGGTGCATTAGAGGGTCTATTTTTTAAATATAAACTTGCAAAAATCATCATTTTTGGTCTTGGCTTTCAAAATCTAAAATCTCAGGTTTTGGTGGTTAAGAGGGTCTACGAAACGACTCGTTAACCACCAAAAGTTGATATTTTCAGTGGTTAAGAGGCGAAATAAAAGGGGTCCTTAACCATCAAAAGTGTTTTCATGCCCAAATAAAAAACCTCATTCTCTCGCATCAGCCATATGTCAAGCGAGCGTGATTATGATTCCTAACCACTGAAAGTCATGTCAAATGGTGAGTTTTCATGTCATTGTTGCAGAATTGTAGATGAATAGATGCTGAAACGTTCTCCAAGCATTCAACTGTCAGTTGTCATCAATTTTTGGTGTGGCGCAAAATCTCATGAAAGATTTTATCATAACAAAAATGAGATTGCATACGGATTATCGGGACTGCCAGCCATGAAATTCTATGACATCATTGTTGAGCTTAAACACTGTTTAAATGTCATTGAATTGTGCATTGAGTCCAGGTGTTGTTCATCATTTCAAATAGTCTCGTGATTTCCTTATTCAGGCGCGCTCTCAAAGCTCCAGATCTCGTTTAAAGAGGCCAGTTGATGGTCAAATATCCAGTTCAATAACTAATTCAACATCCAGGTATCAAACCCAGTTAAAAGGTAGCTTCAGTCTATGATTCGATTCTCTGTGATTATTTTCTGAAACATTCTCAGCTCAATTCCAGCTCATTGTTTGTTTGAGTCGAATCTTGTTTAGATTATGCATATCTATCTGCTGAGTTCTACCTATAGTCACTGTGCATTAAAGATTTGGTTCCTTTTTAAACTCTGAGTTCTATCCTTTGTTTTTTATTTTACCCTTAGTTATACACCTGGATATTGATTTCAATCGTATGCTAAATATCTGATTCGATTATGTTGCCCAAAAACACTCTCTATTTGTTGATTCATATCCTCTGTCTGTCGAATTAGATTCTTTGACCATCGACTCATACCCTTTTATTGCATGAGTGATTGAAGTCTTGTTCCTGTTTTCATGCACATCTCTTAAATTGAGGGACACGTCAACCTTGTCATAATGTCAAAATCTGGACCAGCCCTAAGGGATAAACTTGATGAGGTTTGGTACCTAGAAGCTCACCCGGAGGTGGAAAAATTCTTCAAACAGGCGGGGGTATTTTCATATTGTGAAAAATTAACCAATTTTCATCAACAAGTGGCCGATTCTTTTGCCATTTATTATGATGGGAGGTATGCTAAAATAGGAAAATAGGAGTTTATCATTGATGAAGCTTCCATTGCTGAGTATACAGGTCTACCTAGGTCATGGGATTGTTGGTTTAAATCAACTGTTCCTTCAAATATTGAGTTTAGGTCATATATGTTGCCTATTCACAAAGATCTTATCTGGAAAAGGGACATTCCAATGTATTTCTTAGAACCAAAGTGGAAATCACTGTTGAAATCAATCTTTGTCTACATTACATGTGAAGGGAGATACAATAGAGTGATGTTCTATCACTTTAAGCTTTTAAACCATTTTACAAAAAGAGATCCAATTAATCTACCTTTTTACTTCCACAAGACTCTCACCAAAATGGCCAGACAGGTAAACGTTAAGCCCACTAAGGTGGCAAGCAGACTGTCCCATCAAGGACTCATTACTCTTCTTATCAAGGAGTCTCTGAAGAGGAAGAAGGTTGCATGGAATTACTTTCTCTTCTGGAATGAATTCTAGGCTGAAAAACCACAAGAGGACAAGGACAAGAAGACTACCACAAGGAAGGCTATTACTCCCAAGAGTAGTCAAAGGAAACGAAGGGCTATTTCACCCTTGAAACAACAATCAGAATCTTCCTTGGCCAAGAAGAAGAGAACAAAGAGAAAATTACAGTTTGAGGAAGGAGAGAAGGCTGAAGGTTTGGCCATGGAGGATAATCCTTTAAACCTCCCATATTGAGATTCTGAACATGAACCAGAGCATAATAAGGCACAAGGAGAGCAACAAATTGATATAGTTGTTGATGAATACCCAAACCTACCTACTCCTACTCCTCCAGAGGAACAAAATCAATCATTAGTAGGAGCTTCTTCGAGAAAACCCAAAGCTTCCAGGACTCAGAAAGTGAGGAAACTTATGCAACAAATCTACGAAATGGAAGTTTTAATAAGGGTTATTAAAAAGAAAAATACATATCTAAGGGAAAGAAATAAATAACTTCATAACATTAATAAAATTGTCAAGGAAAAACATGACAAGATCAAAGATAGGAACAGGGTATTGATAAGGGAGAACATGAAGCTGTACAGGCAGCTAAGACTTCTGAGATTAAAATAAAAGAATCCCAACCTCCATCTCAGGAGCATACAAAGTTGGAAACCCTATCCCAAGTTTCCACCTCCATAGAAGAAGAAATACAGGATGGCATTCATCAAGAGGAAGTCATAAGCCCTATCAGGGAGAAGGGAACTTCATCCAAGAAGCCTTGAAACCATATGCAACCATACAGGTAATCGAAAATTTTGAATTTTTTATTTTTGAAAAACTTCTGCTTTTCGGTGGTTTAGGCGAGCCTAAGCATCCTCATTAACCTCCGAAACGCAGTTCTTTCGATGGATAAGAAGCTTAAAATTTCATATAGTTAACCACCGAAAGCCTGTATGACCAGATTCATCGAAATTTTGCTTAGATTGGAAATTTTTGAGTTGGAATGGAATGAAACCTCTTTTACATAAGCAGGTAATAAATTATCAAAGTCAAATCTAAAGGCTAGTTTTGAGGGGAAGGTCAAAAAGAGGATTTTCAACTACATTTGGCATCTTTTTCAAAGGCAGAATATCAAGGGTTTGAAGACACATCATCCAACTCGATTTTCATCTTCAGGAGATCAAACCAAAGAGCCTTGGAAGGCTAGTCTACACATCATCAACTTTTCAACCACATTTTGAGGATTATCAGATAGGGATTGACCTCATTTTGAGGATCTACTCCTAGTTTCTTGTAAATACAATTTTCTTTCTGTTTTTAGAAAATCAGATCCATAGTTTTAGCATTTGATAACTGTGATGTAAAGCTATAAAGCTACAGAATTAAGATAGATGAGAGGTTAAATCCTGTATACATTTTGGCTATGTACTTTGACTCTGTTATGTCATATGAATCACAGTCTTCTTTGGTTATTATATATCAGTGTTTTCATATACTACACTACTCTGTTATTTAATTCTGTTTAGCTTAGTTATTCAAAACTGTTATCTTCTGGTATAGCTCATGAATATGAATTAGATGTTTCTTTACTATCTTGTATGACCCTACATGTCTTGTACTTGGTTATATTGAATGGTATTCTTCACACCTTTTTATCTACTATAACTAATATCTGGTCTCTCAAAGCACTGGTTTATTTATATGTATAACATGTTGTCCTTTTCTTAGCCTTCTCAGTTATCCCATTGTTCCACACAGACTTTGATTATTAAATTTCTTAAGTTACCAAGCATTATTAGCCTACAACCATAAGGAGTTTCTTGGAGTAATAACAAGTTAGCGTCGTTGCTGGGGAGAGGAAATTGAAACTCAACTTCCTTGGGAGATGAAACAAGATCCAACTTTGATGATAGACAAAGTCTGGACACTATTATGGTTGTAATCATCTATCTGGAGACTCCTTGAAAGAAAAATTCAGTGGTGACTCCACAACATTCAAATGTCAAAATAATTTGCTTCTCTTTTGGCTTGGAGGTTTGCACCTCTGGAATTCTCTTCAATTTCTAGTTTCCCACATCCAGTACCTCATATGTCAAAATGGGGAGATTTTCTACCTATATTCAAAGAGGAGAAAGAAGATAATCCTACAGAACACCTAAAAATTTTTCATGAGTGCATGGATCTACTAGATCTGCAACACGAAGATCTTCGTATGAAAATGTTCATGCATTCATTGGAAGGTGATGCATGTAGATGGTATTTTTCTTTACCTCCTTTAGGCATTTCATCTTTTGAAAATTTTCACAAAGTATTCAATGAGCATTGCAAAAAGTTCTTTTCGGAGCAATTTTTATTTGGTAATTGTTGTGAAGAATATGGATTGGATAATAAAGTTGAAAATGCAAATAGAGAAGAATTTATCCCTCATATCCTGCAGCAACTCCCAAATTATCTTCATGATAATGTGTTTTTCCATCAAAACGAACTAGAAATGGATAATAAAGGAGCTGAAGATTCTCCCATTATCATTATCTCTGATTTTCATCCATATGAAGAATTAATTTCTTTAGTTAAGAATCATGAAAATCATTTTTCTGTTGGTCTTACATCCATTGAAATCATTAAAGGTAGTTCACAATTTTCAGATTTGTGTATCAAGGGAAGTTGCAGTTATGATGAGGAACAAAGTGATATTTCTCAAAATCTATATTAGAATCCTATTGTTGATAACTCTATGCCACCATTTTCATTTCTGTCATTAGAAATGTTTCCTGATCCTCCTATATTTGATAAATATAATGATGGAGAGGAAGTTGTTGAGGTTTCTGAATATTTGGTTATTTCTAGAATTTCATTTAGCTCCACTGTTCAACACAGAGATGATCATAAATGTATATATGATGTGGTTAATGATAGCTTTGAAGAGTATGTTGAAATAAGGGACATCTATCATTATAACCAAGATATTGGTGATCTCCAGGAGAATAACCATAACATTGGTGCTTTTGATATTCTATCAAATGCATCTATTGACTTAGGTTTTTATAAAGATGAGATTGTCCCTTTTGAAAAATTCAAAGATGATTATCAAATTGACACATTAGCGGGTGAAAGTCTCATATCTGCAGTATATGTTGAGGACAGACCACATTTTCCAGACTTGCAGATAAAGGTAGATTGCAAAAGATATTTGCAGGAAGGAGATGAGATGAAAATTTTAGATCAACACTCTTTCTTATATGACTCTCCGAAAGAGGTTGAGCAATCTATTTCCAACATTGAGACCAGTGATGGTGAAGAAGAGTGGAGAGGTTCATATTAACAGTTGAGTTTGCATTTTCTTTCAACAGAAGAAGAACAATTTACATTCAGCATTGAGATCAGTGAAAGTAATCAGCAGCTGCAATACAGTCAGTTGGATCAGTAGCTCAAAGAGGTATTTCTTTACGACATTTATGACCCTATTGATAACTATTTGGAATCTATGAGCAACAAATGCATTAAAGCATTTTTTTTCAGAAGAAGATTATCTTTACCATTTGTTCAAACCTCTTTTCTACATGATGCGGATTCCATTATTTTTCAGGCCAAGATCTAGCATGATGTCAGTAAATCAATTTCTCACATCTCTTCATTGGAAGCATGAGTTCGCTTGATAAGAGGCAATACCATTGGTTAGTGTAGGAGTAGGTTGAAGAATAATATCTTCATAGGAGCACGTAGATTGCTTTTAGTTTTCTTCAATAAACATGCAGACTATAGGCAGGTTACAGACAAGCTACAGGCAGGCTTGCAGAGGAACAGTTGCAGAGGTCAAATGACTCCATAGCCCAACAAATAAGGTGAATGGAACTACTTGTTCTTGGAACCTCACTGGGAGGATTCCATCCCTGAGTAGGAGCCAAATGTTATCTCCTAAAATAGCACTACCAAGTTTTCAATTTTTAGGTGATAGGAACATGTCAAAAAATTTATTTCTAAATTTTTTAGGTGCATTAGAGGGTCTATTTTTTAAATATAAACTTGGAAAAATCATCATTTTTGGTCTTGTCTTTCAAAATATAAAATCTCAGGTTTCGGTTGTTGTAGGAAAATCTGCCTGCGGACAAGTAGATCGACCTCTAAGGCTTGACCTTAACCTTAGACAGAAAAGTGCTTATCATGGACACTGAATTTCTTTCGAATCTATCTAATCCTAATGCATGAGAAGGGAGAGTAACAGAAGTACCTCTTAACCGACGTTTGTCCCTGCACGCTCCGAGTTGCGCTCCAATCTTTTTCTCCTCGCTGAGGTCTCTGGACAAAACAAGATACGACCACTTCCTACTCTACTGACATTAGCTTGAAAACAGATCTATCACCGAATGATAAGTTCATGTAACATCAAACACAAACTAGAAAGAAACAGGCCAAGCGTGTCATATTAATGAGAATAACGACAGCAGTACTTACAATCGTAGATGCGAATGCGACAGCTTCGTCAGGTCCTCTTCGTCTAACCCTTGCCTAAACGATCCACAACCTGGATGACAGCAGCTTCAATGATTGCTCTCCTTCGGCTGACTGCAAATTTCTTCCAAGATCACAAGTTTCACATATTCAGTTCCTCCTCCTCACTTATGAGATCATAAGTTTGGTGTGATTCCCTTTTTCTTCCCCCTT
>ML776630.1:1487227-1500990 GCA_009831015.1 Picea engelmannii | reverse complement strand
CTCAGGCAGTTTTGGGGGAGCGTTCCCCTTCCAAACTCTTGATTTAGAAGCCCTCTTAGGTGTTAAGAGATGTTTGACTTCAGTGAACCAGTTTCTTCCTTCAAACTAAGTATATAAGATGTTTCAAGTGCCTCTTTAGTGTCCTCATCATGATAACATGATTCAACAACATTCACGACACTCTATATTCAACTTGCGACACTTGCGACAAGTTGTAAGGGAGTTGCGACACTTGCGACAAGTGAGAGGAAATATGCGACACTTATCCAGTTGAGTGATTTGGATGTGTAACATCGGTGGTTAAGAGGGTCTATGAAACGACTCGTTAACCACCAAAAGTCGAGATTTTCAGTGGTTAAGAGGTGAAACAAAAGGGGTCCTTAACCACCGAAAGTGTTTTCACGCCCAAATAAAAAAACTCATGCTTTCGCACAAGCCAGATGTCAAGCGAGTGTGATTATGATTCCTAACCACCAAAATTCATGTCAAATGGCGAGTTTTCATGTCATTGTTGCATAATTATAGATGAATAGATGTTGAAACATCCTCCAAGTGTTCAACTGTCAGTTGTCATCAATTTTTGGTGTGGCGCAGAATCTCATGAAGGAGTTTATCATAACATAAATGAGATTGCATATGGATTATCAAGACTGCCAGCCACTAAATTCTATGACATCATTGTTGAGCTTAAACACTGTTTAATTTTCATTGAATTGTGCATTGAGTCTGGGTGTTGTTCATCATTTCAAATAGTCCCATGATTTCCTTATTCGGGCGCGCTCTCAAAGCTCCAGATCTAGTTTAAAGAGGCCAGGTGATGGTTGAAGATCCAGTTCAATAACTAATTCAACATCCAGGTATCAAACCCAGTTAAAAGGTAGCTTCAGTCTATGATTCGATTCTCTGTGATTATTATCTGAAACATTCTCAGCTCAATTCTAGCTCATTGTTTGTTTGAGTCGAATCTTGTTTAGATTATGCGTATCTATCTATTGATTTCTACCTATAGTCACTGTTCATTAAAGATTTGGTTCCTGTTTAAACTCTGAATTCTATCCTTTTTTTATTTTATTTTACCCTCAGTTATACACCTGGCTATTGATTTAAATCATATGCTAAATCTCTGATTCGATTCTGTTGCCCAAAAACACTCTCTGTTTGTTGAGTCATATCCTTTGTCTGTCGAATTAGATTCTTTGGCCATCGACTCATACCCTTTGATTGCATGAGTGATTGAAGTCCTATTCCTGTTTGCATGCACATCTCTTAGATTGAGGGACACGTCAGCCTTGTCATAATTTCAAAATATGGACCAGCCCTAAGGGCTAAACTTGATGAGGTTTGGTACCTAGAAGCTCACCCAGAGGTGGCAGAATTCTTCAAACAGGATGGGGTATTTTCATATTGTGAAAAATTAACCAATTTTCATCAACAAGTGGCCAAGTCTTTTTCCATTTCTTATGATGGGAGGTCTGTTAAAATAGGAAAGGAGGATTTTATCATTGATGAAGTTGCAATTGCCGAGTATATAGGTCTACCCAGGTCAAGGGATTGTTGGTTTAAATCAATTGTTCCTTCAAATATTGAGTTTAGGTCATATATGTTGCCTATTCACAAAGAACTTATATGGAAAAGGGACATTCCAATGTCTTTCTTAGAACCAAAGTGGCAATCACTGTTGAAAGCAATATTTGTCTACATTACATGTGAAGGGTGGTACAATAGAGTGATGTTCTATCACTTTAATCTTTTAAAATATTTTACAGGCAGAGATCCAATTAATCTACCTTTTTACTTCCACAAGACTCTCACCAAAATGGCCAGGAAGGTAAAAGTTAAGCCCACTAAGGTGGAAAGAAGACTGTCCCATCAAGGACTCATTACTCTTCTTATCAAGGATTCTTTGAAGAAGAAGCATGTTTCATGGAATTACTTTCTCTTTTGGAATGAATTCCAGACTGACAAACCACAAGAGGACAAGGAAAAGAAGACTGCCACAAGGAAGGCTATTACTCCCAAGAGTAGTCAAAGGAAACGAAGGGCTATTTCACCCTTGAAACAACAAGCATAATCTTCCTCGACCAAGAAGAAGAGAACAAAGAGAAAATTACAGTTTGAGGAAGGATAGAAGGCTGAAGTTTTGGCCATGGAGGATAATCCTTTAAACCTCCCATATTCAGATTATAAACATGAACCCGAGCATAATGAGGCACAAGGAGAGCAACAAACTGATACAGCTATTGATGAATACCCAAACCTACCTACTCCTACTCCTCCAGAGGAACAAAATCAATCATCAGTAGGAGCTTCTTCGAGAAAACCCAAAGCTTCCAGGACTCAGAAAGTGAGGAAAATTCTGCAACAAATCTACGAAATGGAAGTTTTAATAAGGGTTATTAAAAAGAAAAATACATATCTACCAGAATGAATAGAAGAACTTTATAACATTAATAAAACTGTCAAGGAAAAACATGACAAGATCAAAGACAGGAACATGGTATTGATAAGGGAGAACATGAAGCTGTACAGGTAGCTAAGACTTCTGAGATTAAAAATAAAAGAATCCCAACCTCCAGCTCAGGAGCATACAAAGTTGGAAACCCTAGCCCAAGTTTCCACTTCCATAGAAGAATAAATATAGGCTGCTATTCATCAAGAGGAAGTCACAAACCCTATCAGGGAGAAGGGAACTTCATCCAAGAAGCCTTGAAACCATATGCAACGATACAGGTAATCAAAAATTTTGAATTTTTTATTTTTGAAAAACTTCTACTTTTCAGTGGTTTAGAATAGCCTGAGTGTGCTCATTAACTTCCAAARCACAGTGCTTTCGGTGGATAAGAAGCTTAAACTTTCATACAGTTAACCACCAAAAGCCTGTATGACCAGATTCATCGAAATTTTGCTCAGATTGGAAATTTTTGAGTTGGAATKGAATGAAACCTCTTTGAATAAGCAGGTAATRAATTATCAAAGTCAAATATAAAGGCTAGTTTTGAGGGATAAGGTCAAAAAGAGGTTTTTCAACTACATTTGGCATCTTTTTCAAAGGCAGAATATCAGGGGTTTGAAGACACATCATCCAACTCGAATTTCATCTTCAGGAGATCAAACCAAAGAGACTTGGAAGGCTAGGCTACACATCATCAACTTTTCAACCACATTTTGAGGATTATCAGATAGGGATTGACCTCATTTTTAGGATTATCAGATAGGGATTGACCTCATTTTGAGGATCTACTCCTAGTTTCTTGTAAATACAGTTTTCTTTCTATTTTTAGAAAATTAGATCCATTGTTTTAGGATCTGATAACTGTGATGTAAAGATATAAAGCTACAAAATTAAGATAGATGAGAGGTTAAATCCTGGATACTTTTGGGCTATGTACTTTGACTCTGTTATGTTATATGAATCACAGTCTTCTTTGGTTATTATATATCAGTGTTTTCATATACTACACTACTCTGTTATTTAATTCTATTCAGCTTAGTTATTCAGAACTGTTATCTTCTGGTATAGCTCATGAATATGAATTAGATGTTTCTTTACTGTCTTGTATGACCCTACATCTCTTGTACTTGGTTATCTTGAATGGTATTCTTCACACCTTTTTATCTACTATAACTTATATCTGGTCTCTCAAAGCACTGGTTTATTTAGATGCATAACAAGTTGTCCTTTTCTTAGCCTTCTCAGTTATCCCATTGTTCCACACATACTTTGATTATTAAATTTCTTTAGTTACCAAGCATTCTTAGCCTACAACCCTAAGGATTTTCTTGGAGTGATAACAAGTTCAACTCTGCAAGATTGTTGATACAATCGAAGTACACCTTCGACATGCACGGGAAGAAAAAGCGTAGGTTACTCAGGCCTTAAAGAAAGTACAAGAGGAAATCATAGAAAAATGCCAAGCCACGCAACAAGAGAAGGATTCTCTCCAAGAAAAATTTGAAGAATATAGAGCGAAGATCCAAAAGGAGAAAGAGAAACTGCTCGTGAAGAATATTGAGATGGAAGAAGTAGTTAAACGAGAATTCCACTCCACCACTGGCTTAGAACAAAAGAGAGAACCCTTCGAATGTCAAGTAATGAAGCTTGCTGAAGTTATTCATCATCTTCAACAAAGTGTCGTGGAATTAGAGCTTCAAAATACACCATGTACCCTGCAAGAAGTGCACGACTAACGAGAATTGAATGCTCAGAGCGCATTCGAGAGGATTAAAATACTTTCTACAGAATGCAAACAATTAAGTAGCAAAAGCACGCAGATATATGAACAACTATCTAAAGACCCAGAGTTGAATAAATTGGAGTCCCAACTCCAGAAAGCAAAGCAACACGTAGATAAAATACAGACATAGCTTAAGATCATGTTACCCATCGAGAGGATGAAGAGATCCCAGGAACAATGCATCTCCCAACAAATTGTTATTACCCCGTAGAACAGAGTGATGGAAGTTGCCCAAAAACTCTAGCCGAGCCAAGAGGTGACCTATCTACTGTTTGAAGAAAATGAAGGCCAAGGAATAGTACTAGAACAAGTAGTTGTTATAGTCGAGTACATCTAGAAGGACCTATCAGCAAAACGATTATTCAGGAATTCACTGAGAAAGAAGAAGTAACATAGAGACAAGTCGAAGCAGCTTGAGCCAAGCTCGATACCTTTGAGGCAAAGTTACCGAGACCTGAGTGACTTAGGACGAGTCATAGGTGAGTGTTGGGGGCATGTTGGCCCTTGACCAAGTTTTGAGGAACACTTGGTCATATTTGACCATTTTTTGGACTTCAACAGCCTATCAAAGATGGAGCGCAAGGTGAAGCAGAGATCATGGAAGTTATACCCCCTTTTTGGGTTTTTGGGGATAATGTAACGGGACCGGGATGTCGGCCCATAATTTTACCCATGTTTAGGCCCCATTTTGTAATGTATAAATAGAAGTCTAGGCTATGTAAGAAGGGACCTTTTTGAGGACACTTGAGAAGTGGCTTAGTGCTAAGAGCTGATTTGTGTGATATACTTATAGAGCTGAGTGAAAGTATTGTAATTGTTGAGTGCACGGATTGTAAGAAGGTTTTATTCTTAGAACTACTCAGGGAAGGAGGATCTAGTGAGTTGCGTAGATCTCCTATCCTGCGCGGAGTAGGTTTTGAGGCTCTGTTCTTGTAACCTATTGGCCAACAATAATAGAGAATAAGATTTGGTGTACATAGCCCCAAGGTGGGGGTGAACCATGCAAATATGTGTGTCATGCTTTATGTTGTTACTTACATGTTTTTTCCCTCTCTTGCTAAGTGTTATGACATGTTTAGATATATTTACTTATTCTTTATGCTTATTAGATGTGTATAGATGATAGATTTGATGTGTATGAAGTTGCTAAGTGCTTGGTCTACAAGATCCGGTCTGTTGTATGCTGCTAAGTGTTGAATCATCTTAGATCTAAGTATATACTGCAATGCTCTGTGTTATCTGTGGAGTGAGATAATGGTTAATTCTAGGTGAGATATTGATGTTAAGTTCTTTGTTAAGTGTGTAATCACAGATTTGGATCCCAGATAAGGTTGTAGACACTTGAGTCCTGCAATCACCCCTGCCTCTAGCTCGGGTGAGACTTCATCTTCTTCGTAGGTGTTGTCGAAAGGGTTGGTAGTTAGGGTTTTGTTGGTGCGTTGTTGTAGCGTTGAGCCCTGGGTCTGCTCCTATGTCAACAGAGGCTCTGACCCCTTTTTTTAGGCTACAACCTGAGGGAAGCTCCAACTCCCCAATTCTATGGATACAACCAGAAGGAGGATACAACCCCCTATGTTCTCTAGCTACAACCAAAAGGTGGCTACAACCACCTATCCTTGCCCCTTCCAACTGTCCTGAAATATAAGTGACAAATGTAGAAACTGAATATGTCACTATCACAACCTGTTCTATCAAATATGTCACTGAGAAATCTATCATTGTATACTCATCAACCAATCTGATCTGATCACATATACCTCAAACACTATACCACAAGTCTATACCTCAAACCATGTGCTAGAACCTCAATGTTATACAACCTCTATCTGTACCAATAAATTCAACAACATACCTCAACCAAAATCCATCAAACATGAACCAATACTAAACTCTAGTAGATCTACCTCAGATAAACTCTATAACAAGCCCTAAACTTCCAAGAGGGCATGCAATAGATTTACAAGGAAAACCCTCAACCAGATTTATAAATTCAACACTACACATATGAAAACCATACCTTTTTTTTCTTCTTGTAGCGTTCTGCTGCCATGGTTTTTCTTTCGTGAATCTACTGCCTCAATTTTTTTGTCGTAATTTTTCTACCACAATTTTTCTGCCACAGTTTTTCTACCATGGTTTTTCTACCGCACTTTTCTTGCTACTATTTTTCTGCCGCATGTTTTCTGTCACACTTTTCCTATTGCAGTTTTCCTGCTGTGATTTTTCTGCCACACTTTTCTCTATCAATAATACCTTCCCAAATAACCTTTCACAAAATATATATTCAATAGGTGATAATGGGAGAGCCATTCTCTCTTATTTATACTTCCATGTAGCTTTCTCAAGGGGTTACTTGCTAACCAACTTAACCCACTTTTGTTCTTTTAGGGATAACCCACTTCTAACCACGTGTCCACTTCTAACTCACATTTTTACAAATAGTAAATTCTCCACTTCTAGTTGTAGCTAAATTATTTTTAATTATTTTCTTATTGCAACAACTTAACCCTTGACTCTAACTCCTAGTTTCACCCACTTAACTAGTCAAATTCTTCTAGGAGCTTATATAATTAATTTGACTTCTTTGACCTTCTAGATAACTCATGTGGGTTCTCCACTTCACTATTCCATAAATATCTAACCGTGAGGATTTATGTGATGTTTCACATATCAACATAAATTGCATGACATGTATTATCCATATAGAATAGTCTTACTTACAAATATATTAAACTTCATACCAATATACATTAATCAAACTCAAGTCCCTTAATCATAATGTTGGGGCTTCCAGAATTTTATACTGGACTTGCTTCAAGGGTTGACATCAATGAAAACCAACCCAGTTAATCAACACTACATATCAAATAACCATCCTTCGAGAATTTTGAAGTCTTTGCAGATTTTGGACATTTAGTTTCAGAGTGATTTGATGATAGAAGTATAAAGAAACAGTTTGATTGTTTGAGAAACAAATTTTAGACCACATTACCATGCATCTATCAATTGGAAGTTACATAAGAACAAGTTCATGATTTTGTAGAGGTTCATTCCACACATGCATTTAGGAAGGGATATCTTCGGTACAAATTATTTCAGACATACAGAGTTAGATTTACATATTAAGAAACAACATTCCCATGCAAATATTAGAGGAATATCATTGACACACTTTCCAGGTAGGGATATATTCATTACAAGTTTGAGGATGCATTATAGACTCAGTCTGAGAAACAAGAATTTGTGATGATCAGTTGCAACAAATAAATTTCATAATAGTACAATGACAGATGGGTCAACATTGTGGGCAATTGAGTAGCAAAGTTATGGAAAGTTTGTGATATATGGACATAGATGGATTCATGAGATGCATAACAATGGATTGACAATTGGAATCATCAACATAAGTTAGATCATCAGAAGGAAATGATTGAACAATATGGTCAAGTGAACATTACAAGAGATTGAAGAAATCAAGTAATGAATGCTTTTTATATATTTCAATGAATTACAAGAGGAAGAACCAATGGACAATAAGAAACACTAGAAGAGAGGAAATGAAACATATACACGTATCCCTACATTGATCTACATGACATATTTCATAGAATTCAAAAGAAGATAAATCATCAGAGAAAAATATCAATAGCATGTAGATAGGGGGAGACATAGCGACAAGGGGAATTATCCTTTTTCCCCGTGATGTGAAAGGGAGAGAAAAAGAAAAGATTGCAGATATCTTCACCAAATATCTTCCAAGGGAGACTTTTGAGTATTTTTGATAGAAACTTGGAGTATTTTCAGCCCCACAATGATATGCATGACATTTGGCATAGTAATACAGGGGGATAGCAACAATAATCATGAAAGAATTGAATTTTTTTTTATCAAATATTTACATGAGGAAGCACCATGAAGAGAAACATCATGAGATATCAGAGGATTATAGATAGGGGGAGAATCCCCAAGGAGAAGTTACCCTTTTCAATTGATGTCAAAGGGGGAGACAAAAACAAAGGCATAGAAATGAAGAGAAGAGGCATGAAGATAGGGGGATCCAACATGAGTATGAGAAGTGTTGTGTCTAAGTGTTTCCATCAATTCCAAAGGGGGAGATTGTTGAAAGATTATTTATTGAAATATTAATTGTTGAGATTAATTGATGAAAGATTGGTTTAATCGAATTGTTGAAAGATTGGTTGTCATTGATGTCAAACCTGTAAATAAAAGTTAACAAGTTGCATGTCAAGGTAAAGGAGTTGTAAACAGAAGTTAACAAGCTGCATGTTGGTTTCAGGTTAAAGTAACTATAAACAAAAGTTAACAAGTTGCATGTCAGTTTCATGTGCATGTCAGTTGCATGTCATCATGAGATCCTCATTAAAACATAGTGTAGAGTCAATTAAATATCACTTATGTGAATACTAATTGGAGGATCTGAGGAAATGAGTCGAAGTCAGTGAATTCTAGTGAGAGAAGAAGTTTGTAGGAGTCAAGCATAAAAATAAGAAGTTACAAACAAATTTTCTTTGAGTAAATCCACAGGTTTTAGGAGGAAAAGCATGGACATCCACAGAATACAGTGAGGAAAAGAATGAAAATCCACAAGCAGACAATGTAGAGGGTCATGGACCTATGAGGAACAATTGTTGAATATCAAGGATATAAAAATCAAGTCAGCTACAAGTTGAAGGTATGTCTTCCTATGTGTGTTAGGGAGTGTATTCTGAAGAAATTAGGAATATGTATGTCTTAGTGATTCATAAGAATTTGAGTAAGAGGAATATCTTGTGAATCCTGGTATGAGGTATGTGTGGTTGCAGTCTTGATGAGATATCGATATCAATAGAAACAACATGTTATCATATATATCAACATAGGTAGTGACAGATTGGTCTACATTTATATTTCAGGGTAGTTGGATGGGGTAAGGAAAGGGGGTTATAGCCTCCTTCTGGTTGGAGCTGGTAAATTAGGGAGTTGGAGCTTCCTTCAGGTTGCAACCTGTAAATAGGGGGTTGGATCCTCCTTTCATTTGTATTTGGAGAAATAATAAGTTGGTGCTTCCAATGAATGTACTCTTTGATAAATAAGAAAATCATTCCATGGTTTTCTCTGGCATTGGGTTTCCATGTAAAATTGTAGCGTACTGTGGTTATGCGATATCTATGCATTGAATTATGGTGTTGATGATATATTGAATTCTCATGATATTTATTGGAGGTTTTATATTGTGATTAAAAGTACTATTTGTGCTCATATCGATTCCCCCCCCTCTTAGTATTCCAACATCAATAATCCTATAAAATGGCCTCCTTCACATGTGATTGATAGATTTTGATTGGTCTTAGAAAATATTTGGATCGATCAGATCTAGATTTCACTAATGAAACTTTTTAATGATCCGTGGTTATATTTTGAGTATAGAAACCTTGGAAAACCTTATTAAATCTTAAAATAAAAACTATAAATGTTTGTCAATATTTTTGGAAAAATATTCAAATCTCCAAGGATTTTATCCAATTTATAGAACATTTTGTGAGATTTTAGTAAAATAATTTTATCTCATAGAAATTTGGATGAATATTCATTTTTAATAAGTGAAACCCTTTTGGAAAATATGAAAAATTAGTCAAGTGGCAAAATTTAATCTCTAAAATTTTCCCTTGATCTGAGAGATTTTGGATTGTTTTTGGATCTTTTAGATAGAGATCAATATGTTAGTTGGATATTGGAGAGGTTATGACATTTTTATTCTCATACAAAGGAATTCCCACTTTTCATATTTTGTATTGACTTTCGCAATTTGCTTGTGGAGGTTTGAGAGGATTTGTTGAAATGATTGAATAACTTTGGACGAAAAAGAGCCTTAGAGAAGAATGTTAGGGCCCTATGCTAACCTCCCTACTTAAAATAATTAGGATTTAATTAGTTAATGTATGAGGCCATATTATTTAAATATTTCCCATTAAGTAGATGGTGTGGGGTTACTCAATGTAAAAGTGTTGTATTTATTAAATAAGGCCCACTAGGTGGTTGATACTCATTAGTGATGGGTCAACAAATAGTTCTTAGTTCAAAGAGTAATCTTATTTCAATTTATTGTATGAAAAAAGTATAGTGGAGAGATTCACTTGAGGGTCAACAATGCAACATCAATGATTGTATTCTAGCTAATATGAAGACTTTGGCTAGAGGGGTGAGAGAGGATGGCCTTTGTAGATTACTTACTAATCTAGTATTGGTTGAACATTCTAGTGAGAGGTTGGAGGATCCTTCTAGTTTTGAGGAGGGTCAAGAGCATGTAGGAAATTCTAGATATTTGGTGAAGGTGAGTTACTTCGTAGGAGATATGCTAGTAATATTGCATTGGTTTCTTCTATTCATGTGCCTTCAATTTGTCTTGAAGAGGAGAGGTGTGATACCTTGATTGACAATTATTTTGGGGTCGATTCCATGATTGAATATGATGGGAGTATTGTAGAGTACATGGATACGATTGTTGGAATCTCTCAAATAGAGGGAGTTGATCACGATGTTACTCTTACTTCAATATTATTTTGAGATGAGGGAGTTGAACTAGTTTAGGTTGTTTCAAGTGTTGGAGGTTTTGAGGTGCATGGGATGTTACCTATACAACGATCTTGGTATTTTGGGATCTATGAGTTGAATTGTGCATATTTCTATCTTTGTGTTTTTGATAGATATAATCCTCTTGTATTGGTCTTCTATGGATATGTGATTATATTTTTAGGGTGTCCTAAATAGATCATAATATGGTGTCTAGAGGTTTTTATGTTTGATGTTGAATTGAGGGATGTTGGAGTTTGGAAGTTTGATTATGATCCATGGTTATTCTCCTTCAGATTCATATCTTCTCAATATTCTATGGAGGTTTGAGATGTTGTGATAACATATTGTGATATATGGGTGATGATTCCTTTTTAAGAGATAGTGATTAATTCCAAGACTACAACAAGTATAGATATGTAGATGACATGTTTTGGAATAGTTTCAAATGGAGATGATATGTGTTGGTGAAATTAATTTCATCATAAATATGGAGTGTTAGATTTCAAGGTTACTCAAAAAGTGTTTACACCATGTTTGTGGGTACTTCATGAGATTGGGGTACATGGTGTATGACTATTCCCTACATGGTATATGATGTATTTGCACATTATAAATGGCCTACTTAATGGTTTATTGACCTCACTTAGGTTCTTGCATGGAATTATTCCCTAGGGAATTTGAGATATTCAGACATCTTGGTGACATTGTACATGTTGGCCACATGGAGGAGCTTTCTTCCTTGGAGAAAGAATTGCATTGGAGGAAGAGAATTTGTTATTTTAGTAGAGAGGGAATTTATTCCTATATAACATGGGTTAGCTTGGGTGATTTCATGGAGGTATGGATTTGACTTAGGGATGCCTAGGTTGCAATAGTGTTCATGCATTGGAGTCCTTGGAGGCTTGGAGGAGGTGTGTTTGGGACCTTTCATGTAATGCCCTTGAATTAGATCCTTGGTTTTGCATGAAATAATATTGGAGTTTAACATGTGTACTCTTGGAGTGTATTGCTCCACATGTGTGAGCGTACTTGTAGATTTGTAGGTTGTTTGTAAGGGTTCAAGCCCATATATGTATTGTTGACCTCCCTTATCTCTTATATACATAGAAGAAGGAGAGAGTCCCTTTATCATTTTAACTTTTTATAATTATATTATGTTAGAGATGTGACTAAGAAGAGTGCACTAGTCTCTCTCTCTCTTAGGTATTTATCTTTATATCTTGTCTCTCTTCTCTTGGAGGTGCTAGGGTTTCTTGGAGATTTTGGAGCATATTGAATACTAGGGTTAGGTTTTCATCCCTTGGAGACATTTGAACTAGGGTTTTGTGACTAAACCCTTGGTTGTACTTGTTGAAGTGAAGAAGAATATGAGATGACTTTCCAAAGAGGTTCATTAGTGTTGATGCTAGAATCATTGGTGGAGATAGGGTTTTTCTTGGTTCTCCCTAGCTAGGGTTTGGAGAGATAGAGGATTGTAATAGTCTTGGAATGAGGATATGGTATGTACATGAAATTCATCTTTATAGATAAATATGAAGTTTTATACTATCCATTGTTTTCTCTATTGTAGATTTGATTTTCAACCATCTATCTTTTCATGGTTTTATGATTCATAGAACTAATATGTCTTGTTGATTTGACATAAGTTAAGGATGAATTTGTTAAGTGGTTTAAAATTAATATTGAAGAATATAGGGAATATTTACATCTATAATTAAAACTTTAATAATGTGAATTTTAGATTTGTTTATGCATGATATGGTTTCCCTAGAGGCTTGAAACTTGTTGGTACAATTGGATATCTTTTCTATTGGATTGCCTTGTTGATTGGGGTTGTTAAGAGGTGAAATATTATCCATTGTTGCTATTATTTTATTTATATTTCATAACAACCCTAAGGATGAAATTTCATAGGGTCAAGATCCATGAAACCTCTAGGAAAGACATGAAATTTTCTAAGTTGTATTAATTTCCATAGATAAAAAAAATTCTATATGGTATAAGAGATTTTGTCACTAAGATCACTCTAGGTGTAAGAGGGAGTTGGTATTTCAACTATGGTGTACCTGGGAGAGTTGATTCACCTTGTTAAGTTTGTTGGTGTGAAGTCCTAGGTCACTTCAAATAAGTACTTGAACCTTAGAAAGGGTCTTTTATACTTCATATATTTCTGATTTGTGAACTTGAGGATTGTTTGAGCACATGTAAGATGACTCTCAGTCTTAGAGAGTGTGACAGGTTGGATGGAGTTTTCAATTTTGTTCCTTGGAAGATTATATTATGAATACTTATTGATGAACTCGATCTTTGGGAGCATGTTGAGAAAGTGATTCTAGAACCTATCGATCAAACACAATTGACCACTCATTGGAATTAGGAAGCCATGACTAAGAGAGTCATTCTTGATTCAGTGAAGGATCATTTCACCACTCACATTGTAGAGAAGAAGACATGTGAGGACATGTTTGGATATTTGATTGAGTTATTTCAAAACTATCATGTTTCTTGATAAATTCTCCTAGAAAACAAAATTTCAACCATTAGTATGTGTAAGAAAGATACGTGGTGAGATACTTGACCAAGATCACTAATTTGAGAGATTAGTTGGTTGCCATTGTGTTATCATTGAAATTTCGTCCGCACAGGGCGACAAGAACTCCACATCATCAACATAGAAAAACAGTCATTCACAGCACAAGGATTAACTCCACAGCACAACAAAAGGGCCAAGACTATACAAAATTGGCTAAAAAATTCAAAAGCGCATCGCACCCATGGAAAACAAGCGCATGCGTGCCATACCTTTGTACACAGGGCACATATGCGCGGCTGTGGGGTGCAAAACCCGCGCGCCTGCCAAACGGCGCATTTATGAAGCTGGTCGGCCTCCCAACCACTAATGGATCGGCTCCCAAGTCGATTTGACATCAAATCCGAGCTCAATCTGCGTGGGGA